>JAXQQM020089641.1:0-34545 GCA_034641835.2 Pinus albicaulis
TGGAGGGCGTGCAGGATCACATTGTATCCAGCCTACATGGAAAAGCTTCTCCATATTTAATGTGGAAAGCGTTAACAAATCTTTTCCAGAGCAAGAGCGACCAAAGGAATTTGGTGCTCAAAGATAAACTTAGAAACATTAAGATGGAGAAAGGCGACAGCATCGCAAAATACATCACGAAGTTTACTCAATGTAGAGATGAGCTGGGAAGTGTGGGGGTGATTTTCAATGATGAGGACTTGGTGGACTCGGCTCTCCTTGGTCTTCCTAAGAGTTGGCACTCCTATCAGGACTCTGTCAATGGTCGGGAGAAGTTGCCGGGATGGGAGCGACTATGGTCGGATCTCATGCAAGAGGAGATGAGGAGGACTACAAGGGACAGATCTTCATCAAAGGTATCTGATGAAGAAAATTGCGCTTTGGCTGCCAAAGCAAAGAAGGGGAAGAGCAAGAAGGCTTCTCAGTCTGGTGCAAAAGGCAAGAAGCAAGACATGTCCAAGTTGAAGTGTTTTCACTGTCACCAGCGCGGACACTATGCCACAAATTGTCTGCAGAAGAAGAAAAACAAGCAAGCGGGAAGATCTGCAGATGGAGAGGCTTTGGCCTCGCAGTTCAAGCTTGAATTTTCGTTGATCGCATGCTTGGTTTAAAGTGTGGCAGGATCAGTATGGTTCTTGGACAGTGGTGCGTCATTTCACATGACCGAAGATCGAGATCTGTTTTCAGATCTGGAGGAAAAATATCTTGGAGTGCACATCGAGATGGGCGATGATGGTAGATACAATGCGACTGGTATCGGTACCATTTCCTTTGAGAGGGAGTCTGGTAAACCCTTCGTATTGAAGGAATTATTGCATGTTCCAGGATTGATGAAGAATCTAATCTCTGTGGCGATGTTGGAAGACAAGGGGTATGATGTGGTCTTCAGCGAGGGAAAGGCTTTCCTGCGTAGTAAGAAAACTGGAGAAACCCGGAAGATAGGGGTTCAAGTCAAGAACCTTTATCAGTTACAAGTATATGGCTGCACAACAATGGCATGCAAGGCGGAAGGAGTGGTGAGCCAGGATGATGGCGAGCTGTGGCACCGGAGATTGGGCCACCTTCACCATGGAGCCTTGAAGATACTGCAGCAGATTTCTACTAGGCTTCCTAAGGGCACTCTTGCCGCCGTACCGTGCAAGGGGTGTACCTTGGGAAAATTTGTGAAAGCCACCTTTCACGAGAAGGATAGTCGCGCCACGAAAATCCTTGAGAGAATTCACATGTACGTGTGTGGACCTTTTCTCGCAGCTTCTACGTAAAAGCACAAGTACTATGTGATATTTGTCGATGATTTCTCTGAGGCCGGATCTTCTTCTGCGAAGAAGATCGAGACATACTCAAAGTTCTGTGAGTTCAAGGGGTTGGTTGAGAAGGAATCGGGGAAGCATGTGAAGGCTCTTAGGAGCGACAATGGTGGTGAATTCATCTTTGCTGAATTCAAGGACTTTTGCAGTGCGAAAGGGATTCGGAGAGAGCTCATCGCACCCAATAACCCACAGCATAACGGGGTTGCTGAGCGGAAGAACAGAACGATCGTGGGTGCTACACGGGCGATGTTGCATGATCAGGGCCTACCCCTTCACTTGTGGGTGGAGGCATGCAATATTGCAGTATATGTGCAGAACCGTTGTCCTCACAAGATACTTGGCATGAGTACACCGGAGGAGGCATTTTCTGGCAAGAGGCCTGATATTTCCCATTTGAGGATTTTTGGCTCACCTGTCTACATGCATGTGACAAAGGACGCCAGAAAGAAGCTGGATTTGACCGCAGAGGTTGGGATATTTGTGGGGTACACTGATACGCCCCACAACTATCATGTGCATTTTCCAGACAGTCGCAAGACTGTTGTGCGACGGGATATCAAATTTCAGGAGGAGAAAGCCATGCAGTGTTTGCTTGAGAGGGAGCCACACTTGCATGTAGATGAGGAGCTTTTAGTTCCTAAGGATGAGCTTCAGGATGTGGATCATCCACATGAGGAAGTTCATAGAGTGGAAGAGACCACTCATGCAGCGCCAACCATCAGAGGGCGCAAGCGCACTACAGAAGCTGAGCGACTGGCTCAAGATGAAGAGAAGGTTGTAGGAGCACCTACAGCACAGCGCAGACAGAGACAGTCACCGGATCGGTACACTGGATACATGGCTCTTGTGAGCAAATGTGTCGAGACAGAGCCATCCTCTTTCGAGGAATCTGTGGAGGACCTCGCATGGGTAGATGCCATGGTGGAAGAGTATGATTCGATTATCAGAAACAGTGCATGGGAGATTGTCCCGCGACCGGAGGGGAAATTAGTGGTGGGTTCGCGATGGATCTACAAAGTGAAGCAGGCGGCTGACGAGAGTGTGGAGAAGTACAAGGCAAGATTTGTTGCCCGTGGATTCTCACAGATCGAGGGTATCGATTATGAGGAGACCTTTGCACATGCCGCAAGGTATTCTTCCATACGGACGATCCTAGCTCTCTCTGCGCAGATGGGGTGGCACATCAATCAGATGGATGTGAAGACTGCGTTCCTCAACGGAGTCATTGAGGAGGAGGTGTACATAGAGTAGCCCGAAGGTTTCAAGATCTTCAGCAGTGAGTCGTATGTGTGCAGACTCAAGAGAGCATTGTACAAGTTGAAGCATGCACCTCGTGCTTGGTACACACAGATAGACAGTTGCTTCACCGAACTTGGATCTCCAAGAGTGAGGCGGATCCTAACCTGTACTAGATTGTGGCAGAGGGGAAGTTGTTGATCATTGTACTGTATGTAGATGATCTGATTTTGACGGGTGATGAGCTGTTGATACTTTCATGCAAGGAGGGTCTTTCTAGAGAGTTTGAGATGAAGGACTTGGGCCTCCTTCATTATTTCCTGGGATTGGAAATCTGGCAGCGCAGTGATGGACAATTTGTTTCTCAGGGTAAGTATTCCCGGGAGATACTGGAGAAGTTCAACATGCATGGCTGCAAGCCTATTGATACTCCTCTTCCTGGAGGTTGGAGGAAGGAGGATGCTACTTCAGTAGAGGTAGTGGATGCCACTGTTTATCGACAGTTGGTGGGGTCTCTTATGTATCTGGTCAATACACGACCCGATATATGCTATGCTATTAACCAGCTTTCGCAAGCTATGGTTAAGCCTACCAAGCTCTTTTGGAAGGCAGGCAAGCATGTATTGCATTATCTTAGAGGCACATCGAGATATGGTTTATGGTACAGACAGGAGGATGAGGTGAAGCTGTGTGGCTTCACGGATGCAGATTAGGCAGGGAGCCCAACGGAACACAAGAGCACATCTGGAGGGATCTTCAGTATCGGGTCGACAATATTTTCTTGGTACAGCAGGAAGTAGAGATCCGTGGCACTCATTTCAGCAGAGGCTGAGTATATGGCAGCAAGCTTGGCCGCATGTGAGGCCATATGGATGAGGAAGATCCTGGTCGGGTTGTTCGGGTCACACTTGGAGCCTACTGTCATTTATTGTGATAACCAGGGTTGCATTAAACTCTCAGCTAATCCAGTATTTCATGATAGATCCAAACACATCGACATCAAGTACCATCATATCATAGATTGTGTGCAGCGGAGAATCATGTTACTTTCATATATTCCCACGGAGGATCAGGATGCTGATATCTTGACGAAGGCGCTCACCAGGAGAAAATTCGAATTCCACAGAGGCAGGATAGGGGTTGCAGATAATCCATATCTTGTTGAGAGGGAGTGTTGAAAATGCAACAAGATGATGGAGCTTAGTGAAATGAAGTCGCCTTCACTAAGTGGGCCCGCAGGCTACTTTTGGCGCAAAGTCTATTTTTAGACTATGTCTATTTTTAGACATATGGATCATGGTCTATGAGTTGCAGGATGCTATTTATGGATGATTGGTTGAGTTGGTAAAAATAGATGGACCTCTATTTTTAGACATTGGGCGGAATCTATTTTTAGACTGTCGGGCTAAAAATAGAACAGTCAAATATTATTAGCCCTTAATAATATTTGGACTATAAACATTATCTTATCCTCTTAGAGCACTTCAGTTTGATGCTTGGATGTGGCACATGCAGCTGACAGAAGGAAATACGTTTTTCCTAAGGGTTATTTGAGCTATTGCATGGTTGACTTCAGTTAGAACTCATGTGGCAGAGTTTGGTGGAGTTGATGAGACAGTTGGTGGAGTTGTGTTCGGTTTAACTTAGTTGAACTAGTTGTATTTAGTCTAACTCATAAATACACTAGTGATGAGTGGTGTGAATTAATTATTAATTAATTCACTAATTATTAACTCATAAATCAACTAAAGAACACATCAGTTAACTGCAATGCATGGACAGTTCAGTGGAGACCAGTGTTAGAGGTGGGTGAAAGGGTGAGTCTACTATCAGTTGTGACTATGGCTGTGCATGAGATTTTCACACACATTGATTGAGATTGCCAATGAGGATTGCGCAGTTGAAGCTAGTGGGATTTTAACTTGGATCTCATCATTATTGATCTTTGATTGCGCAATAGAGGCAGACAGACTTGTGGAGGAGATTTGAACCTGTGAATTGTTCATCTTCCGTGCTAGTTTGTGTGTAGCATGTGAGATAGTGCTGAGAGCTGTGAGAGCTTTGTGCTATGTATTGTTACATGTTCTCTATCATTATATTATACAGATAGTTGGGGGTTTTCATCGATCAGCTTTCCCCATTACATACTGTGTCAGATGTGTGTTTGATTATTGTGTTTATGTGCGCATGCGACTGTTTCTATTTCCGCATATTGATGATCAATTGTAGAAGAGGTTATGTATTATGCATGAAGCTTAAATAGTGTGTAATCAGGATAATCTCGATGAATAATTCAGCAAATTATTCAAATTTCTACAAAATTCACTGAAGTTGAATATAATGGCAACTGTTCCGGAATTTACCAACCAAGGAACCCCTCTTAATGAGAATCCTAGTACTTTTCCTTGCTTTGGAAATGTTGGTCCTCCTTATATGGCTACTTTGTCATTACTTGGATTTACAATAAGTTTACCAATATGGTTATTTTCAACTTTGTTGGCCCCGAATACTTTAATTGTTGCACCTCAACCGGATGCTTCACCTCAACAGAGTTCACCATCTCAACATCACTAACCTTCTATTGACCCTTTACCTTCTTCGCCTAATATTTCTTCCTCCATTTCTTCCTCTTCGCTTGGTAAAAGCCTTGACGCTAGTAACCAGGTGACTAAGAAGAAGAAGAAAGGGAAGAAGAAGAAGAAGAAGAAGCAAGATAAGAAAGATGTTAACCAACCAACCATGGCTGTAAGTGTTAGTTGTGTTGAGGAAACCTCAAACATGCATCGTAAACCCAAATACCCTTGCAGGCTTTGTAAGGGTTACCATTTCCTTATCAATTATCCTGGTATTCCAAAGGTCTTGGAAGTATGGTCAGAAAAATCTCATCAACTTTCTGTTGATCCATCAACCAGTGATAGTCAGGTTCCTGGGAAAAAGGGTAAAGTTAGGTTTCTTTGTAAGTTATGAAAAGGGAGTCATCAAACTAAAATTTGCCCTCACATGGATGAAGCCTCAAGATTATTGGAAAACCTTACTGTTCCATAGCAAGAATTTCAAACTGGTTACAATAAAATTTCTCCCAATCTACCGTCAACTGACGGAGTGATTGATCTAATTTCAAGTACAGTCGATCCCACTCTTCCATTGGAGAGTGAAGCTCATATCACTCAGGTTGATGATCCATTAGTTGATCAAGTGGTCAATTCGATTTCACATTCGGTCGATCCCATTCTCCCTCTAGAGAGTGAAATTCATACCGCTCAGGTTCTTCTTGTTACATCAGATTCTTCTACATCAGGGGGCATTTCATCTGTTTCTATAGAACCCCGTCCAAATACTGAGGTCTTTTCCTTTGATTGGAATAGACTGACATAACCTCGTCTTTCTTCCTCCATCCCTTTCCAAATCATTGTGAATTTTGGTGGTAGGGACATACACTGCACACAGGTAGATGAAGGTGCTTCTATTAGTATTCTATCCTCAACTGCTTGGAAAGCTTTGGGTTCCCCTTAGCTTGTGCCTATTATGCAGAATCTGAAAGAATTTAACAGAACCATTAGTGAACCTTTAGGGATCCTTCCTAATTTTTCTATTACTTTGGAAGGTAAAACTATTTGTATTGATCTTATGGTAGTTCGAGGTCCCTTGGATTTCAATTTACTCCTTGGGCGAGACTATGTCTATGAAATGAAAGTTGTAGTATCGACACTCTTTCGCGTGATGTCTTTCCCTCACAATGGAAATATTGTGACTGTAGACCAGCTTTCGTTCCCTAGTCTTGTTTCGACTACCAATAATATGACACCCTTAAATTTTCCTGATTCTAAAGTGGTATCTACACCGCCACGGGTTAATTATGTGGCAACTAGTCCCATGTTTTCAATTACCGATATAAGTGAGCCTCTAACTGTTTGCTCGTATTCCTTTGACTTAGATCCGGTAATTGACAGGGAAAACTCTATGGGATTATTTGAATGCGATGTTATTATCCCTTTTGAGTCCCTAGACATGTGTTCCTTCCAGAGAACTATTCTTCCTTCTGATGAAGACCTATTGGAAGCCATGATCAAGGTGTGTCCATTGACATGCCTTTCTTCCAGTTGGAAGCCATGATCAAGAGTCTGAGGATGGTTCCTGTTATTGAGTCAACCTCATAAAAAAATGAATCAGGTGCGAGGATAGTTCCTTTTACTGTGTCAACCTTGTTAAAAAATGATTCAGTGAGTCTGAGGATGGTTCCTGTTACTGAGTCAACCTCGTTAAAAAGTGAATCAGTTGGTCAGAGGATAGTTCCTTTTATAGAGTCAACCTCATTAAGAAATGAATCAGGTGCGAGGATAGTTCCTTTTACTTTGTCAACCTCATTAAAAAATGAATCAGTGAGTCTGAGGATGGTTCCTGTTATTGAGTCAACCTCGTAAAAAAATGAATCAGGTGCGAGGATAGTTCCTTTTACTGTGTCAACCTCATTAAAAAATGAATCAGTGAGTCTGAGGATGGTTCCTGCTACTAAGTCAACCTCATAAAAAAATGAATCAGGTGCAAGGATAGTTCCTTTTACTGTGTCAACCTTGTTAAAAAATGAATCAGTGAGTGCGAGGATAGTTCCTTTTACTATGTCAACCTCGTTAAAAAATGAATCAGTGGAACCGAGGATAGTTCCTTTTACTGTGTCAACCTCGTTAAAAAATGAATCAGTGAGTTCAAGGATAGTTCCTTTTACTGTGTCAACCTCGTTAAAAAATGAATCAGTGAGTCTGAGGAAAGTTCCTTTTACAGTGTCAACCTTGTTAAAAAATGAATCAGTGAGTGAGGATAGTTCTTTTCCTGTGTCAACCTCGTTAAAAAATGAATCAATGAGTGAGGATAGTTCCTTTTACTGTGTCAACCTCGTTAGAAAATTAATTAGTTTCGTGAGGCTAGTTCTTATTACTGAGTCAACCTCATTAAAAAATGAATCAGGTATGAGGACAGTTCTTTTCCTGTGTCAACCTCATTAAAAAATGAATTAGTAGATATATTGTAAGAGTAGATTAATAGATTAGACATAAGTAGTTTTTGAGGATGGTTCCTGTTACTGAGTCAACCTCGTAGAAAATGAATCAGGTATGAGGAAAGTTCCTTTTACTGTGTCAACCTTGTTAAAAATGAATCAGTGTATCAAGAGGAGAGTTCCTTTTACTGTGTCAACCTCGTTAAAAAATGAAACACGTTGCCATGAGCATAGTTATTTTCCTGTGTCAAGCTCATTAAAAAATGAAACAAATCCTCCCCTAAATGAGTTCAGTCTTTGACTAGATCTCGTAAATGTTAAGTCGTATATTTAGGCCAGTTATTTCAGTTTTTGCATAATTTTCTTACATTTTAGGTCGGGTCTTTCAAATGATCTCGTAAATGAACCTTCATTCCATCCAACTATTAATTACCAGTAGTGTACTTAGTTGAATGAAATGAATCTAGGGGGGCATGCTTTCTAGCAGTTACGCTTAGGGGGCATCAAGCACATTTTTCTCTCTGTTTCAAGCTTGTGTAAAAATGAAACCACTGTGAAGCATAGTTTTTCTCTGTTTCAAGCTTTTGTAAAAATGAAAACTATCTTGAGTCAATTTCGGTTATTTTAAAGACTCGTTAAACTCATGAAAATCCTGAGATTATTTTACTATCTTTCATTCTCGTAAAAAACATGAAAATGCCGAGTTCTTTCCATCTTTTCCTGCTCGTAAATTAAATTTAAAGTCAGCCATATGAGTACATTTTTATCCCTTTTTCGAACTTGTTAAAACTTATGAAAAAGTGAAAACCATGAGTACATTTTTATCCCTTTTTCGAACTCATTAAAAATTACGAAAAAGTGAAATTTTGAGTTCTCTTTTAAGCCCTTTTCAGACTCTCTAAACATGAAAATATTTCCGAGTACTTGACTATTCGAACTCGTTAAAGGAAATGAACAGTCGTCCCTTCAGTATAAGTTTACCCCTTTTATGGACTGAAATGGACTATTTACGAAAAAGGTATACTTTGACTAATTACGGTCAATAGAGTTCTCTCCTGCATTATTTTGTCCTTTTTCGGGCTCAAGAGACTAAATTTACGAAAAATTACACCCATGAAGTCTTCTTGAGTTTTTATTTTGACTCCCTAAAATTGAAAAACACCGAGTTTATCCTATACTAGACTCGTTAAAACTTAACAGTAAAGGACTTGTTCAATTCTAAACAGGAACAAACCACTCCTTCTTAGGTTTGAATCTTAAACTAAGTTGGACTCATCCGAAGGATGAGCTTATAAACAAGAAAATGTTATCCTCCTCAAGCTTGTCAAAAATAAAGAGGTACTTGCCAGAAATGGTGGGGGAAAAGAGAGAAAAACGAACCTGTTTGTTACATTTTGATTATTCGGAAAACTGTTAACCACTCTTGAACATGACACTTTTTGTTCACCTGGGTTGGGAAATCCTTTGCCTAATAGTTAATCAAACCACATTGAAAGTCTTCAGCCGGTTTTTGGGTATTAGCTTTGGGTCAATTCTCACCAAGCCATCTGCAGTGTCGTTATGTGTTCAAGAGGGCAGTTCAAACAAACCATTCATTTGCGAAATATTTGTCTTCCATTTTGACCGTCCCTGAGTCACTCCTTGCCAATATATTTCTTCAAAAATTGATCTATTATTTCGTGTTGTGGGCTTGCCTACGACGGATCACTTTCTATCGACGACAGCTCATTATCTAGGAAGTTGATCTAGAAATCGTCAGGACCTTGGAATCTACATGCCTTAATGGTAGGTTTCTCGCCTTCGACGACAGGTTGCATCATTGACCTTTGATCGAATGATTCCGTGACATGTTCGACTTCAACTCATTCATTCACATTTCATGGATTGTACTGAGTACTTTGAGGGCCATTGACATTACTGGTGGTTACTCTCACACTTGTTAACAGTTTACATTATTGACTGGTAATCAAGTGGTGCCTACCATGTTTGACTTCAACACATTCATTCACATGGATAGAATCGTACTGGTTCAAGAAGCAGAAATCAAGATCCTGGATCTAGTTTTCACCATCCAGGCTGCGAGAAATTTTTTTTATTCATTTATACAGTGGACTATTCATAAAAAAATGGTTGCATCCATGTTGTGTCTACACATGTCTATACTGTGATGTATTCAAAATCATTCCTGTATCAAAATAGTTTAAATAAGTTTTCTAGTTGGTTTTGATCTGAGTATGGGAATGCCTACCTCAGTGATGATATGTTTACATATATATATTTTGCATTAAATGTTTTTACAGGTTCCAATCGGGGTGTCCACAGGATGATCCTTGAAATTATAAAGTACTTCACTCTTCATATATGATAGACTTCATCTTCATCTATTCCAGACTTTGCACTTTAGGGGGAAATCTGTTACACTAAAAACTTTCACCTTAACATTCTATTGACTGTATGAGCTCATTAACACTCATACATGCCTCCTCTACAAGTATTACAACCTTTAATCCTCATGTCAAGCCCTTAAATAGGAGGAAAACCCCTAAAAATATCTGAAACTTTGGGTACGCAGGTAATACACTGCTTACCTGCGTTCTAGAATGCATTTTTCCTTTGCAATTCCTACGTACCCTCCTCAAAGTAAAAAAGGTGAGAAAGTAAAGTCAAAAAAGTGGTTTGAGGTCAATTCTAGAAGGTTCTAGATGAGAATTTTTGGGGATGAGTATGCTTTGATAAGGTGCATGTATCCCTCACCTTAAGGAACTAATCCCTTGATGTGAGGAGTCTATCCCTTTGAAGGAGGATTCTATCCCTACAAAGGTGGAATCCTAACCTCCTCATCTGCTCTATAAAAGGAGGCATTGGGTAGCCTCAAAGGGGAGTTTTTTGGAGATTGAGAATTGGATTTCAAGCTTTATAGGTGATTGAGTTGAAGTGTTGTTGAGATTTAGACTTCTTTCTGCTGAGCTTTTGAGAGGAAAGATTACATACCTCTTTGTGCTCCTAGAGGAAGAGTGCAAGACTTATCAAAGTAGAGGATACTCCTGCTTGGGAAGGCCGTTCAAACATCAAGGCTAAGGTTGTAAGGTTCTTCTGTTATTTTAAGATTAATACAATCAAGTTTTGTTTTTCTCAATAAATTGTTGTTCGATTGTTTATTTCAATAAGCTGTTGTTTGATCGTTTATTTCATAGATTCCTTGATCACTATGATAGGTATGTTTTATAATTTTTTGTTATACAGGTGCTATTTAATATTTTCTTGTTTGTGATTGCAGGTCGACGAAAGACGACACTTTCTTGCGATGAAAGAACTCTTGTTGCGACGGAAGGATTATTGTTGTGATGAAATAACTCTTGTTGCAACAGAAGAACTCTTGTTGTGACGGAAGGATTATTGATACAAAAAAAGCTTTACGACCACAAATAAGCATTTGGATCTAAGGTAGGATCGACACCTTCATAGCATTTATTTGTAAAACGAATATTTTTAGAGAAAGACAAACATAGTTGTTCGTTTGTTGCTAGATTGTGTTCTGACACTAGGGAGATCGATCTTGTCCGCAAGATCAATTCATCCGGCCAACAAGAAGTGCTTGAATTTCGAACTCATTCAATCCATTTAGTTGTAACAACCTCTTTTTTTAGGCATTTGATAGATCTAGATTTAATTCAACTGCCATTCTTAAAGTATTGAATTCAAAGTCAATTGAAAGTAGAGCCTTCTTACCATAGAATAGTTCAGAAGGAGTGAATTCTCTTGTTGTCTTCCAAGTAGTGTTGTAGGCCCAAGTAGCTTCTACCAATCTGTCTGCCCAATATTTTCTACTGCTGCTCACAACCTTGGTGAGGATGCTCTCTAAAGCTTTGTTAGTTAATTCTACTTGGCCATTCAAATGAGGGTGATATGCAATAAAAGTTCTATGCCTAATCTTGTGCTTCCTCAAAATATTCTCAATGAGGTGAGAGGTGAATTGTGCTCCCTCATTAGTGACTATTTCTCTGGGGTACCCAAACTTGTAAAACACATTATCCCTCATAAATTCTTCTACTTTCTCCTCGGTTGCTACCTTCACTGCCTTTGTTTCAGCCCACTTCATTAGGCAATCAGTGCAAACTATGATATACTTCTTTTGTCCGAATGGTGGATTGATAGGTCCAAAAACACCCATGCCCTACTTGTCAAATGGCTCAAGAGCCACTTGAGGGTGCAAAGGAATCTCATCCCTTTGCATTGTTTTCCCCATCCTTTGGCACTGGTTACACTTGCTGGTCTATATTTTGGAATCTTGGTGAGGCCAATAGTATCCTGCCTGCAGAACTTTGTAAGCAGTTATATTTTCAGCAAAGTGGCCTCGAAATGGGCTATCATGAAATGCAGAGAGGATATCAAAAACTTCTTCCTCCCTCACACATCTCCTTAGGATTTTATCAAGGCCTAGCTTGAAAAGGTTTCCCCCAATCCATATGAAAGGGGTGCCTTTTTCAGATGATTATGCTCCAGTCCCTGAATAGAAGATTAGGAGGGAGTCTCCCAGGAACCAAGTAGTTGGATATATAAAAAAACCATGATGAGAGTGCTGACATAACAAAGAGATTCTCATTTGGCAGCTGGTCATCCACCATTCCTTCTTCACCTGCAGGGAGAGCTAACCTGGACAAAAATCCTATTACAACATTCTCCTTTCTAGGTTTATCAACAATATTCAAATCAAATTGTTGCAAAAGTAACAACGATATAATTATCCTAGAATTAACATCTGGTTTGTTCATTAAACACTTGATGGCTGCATGGTCAGTGTGAACAGAGGCCTGATATCCATTTACATAATGCCTGAATTTATTCAAGGCATGGAGAATGACTAACATATCCTTCTTAGTAACAATATAATTTAGCTTAGCCTTGGACAATTTCTTACTGTTGAAATAAATGGCATAAGGGATTTTGTCCTCTAATTGTCCTAATGCTTCCCCTACATCTTTTTCAGATGCATCAATGTGGATGTGGAAAGGAAAAGTCCAATTTGGGCCTCGGAGGATGGGGGAAGTAGTGAAATTTCCCTTATTGAGCTCGAAAGCCTCTTGACAAGAACCAAACCAAATAAACTCAGACTCCTTAGCCAATAACCCAAATAATGGTGAAGCCATCTTGCTGAAATATTTGATGAATATTCTATAGTAACTAGCTAAGCCTAAGAAAATCCTAACATGTTTCTACTTTTTAGGAGTAGGTACCCTTTTGATGATAGTGATTTTGTTTGGGTCTACCTGTATTCCTGCTTGGGATATGGAGTATCCTAATACAACCCCTGCTTTCTTTAGGAATTCACACTTTTTTGGGCTCAAGGAGAGATGTATCTCAATGCACCTTCTTAGTACTTTACCCAAATTGGAGAGATATTCCTCAAAGTCATCCCCATATGGTGTGAAATCATCCATGTAGATTTCGACAGAGTCATGGACTAACTTAGAAAAGATGCTTAGGATAACTCTTTGGAAGGTAGCAGGGGCATTGTACAACCCAAAGGGTAGGACTCTATAAGCAAAGGTACCCCAAGGGTAGGTGAAATTAGTCTTATCCTGGTCTTCAGGGCTGATTTGAATATGATTGTACCCACTAAACCCATCCAGGACTTGGTCTATAAAGGGCAAAGGGAAATGGTCTTTCTTGGTGGCTTTTCTAAGTTCTCATTAGTCAACACAAATTCTCCACTTCCCATTATTCTTTGGGACTAGGATGAGAGGGGATACCCACTCACTATTGGATATAGGATATGTGAACCCTACATCCAATAGTTTCAAAATCTCTTCTTTGACTATGTCCTTCAGATTCAGGTTCATCCTTATTTGGGGTGGTCTCACAGGCTTGCATCCTTATTTGATTTAAATGTGATGTATTCATACTAAAGGATGCACCCCTTTCATGTCCTTGTAATCCCAAGCAAATGCTTCAATATTTTCTTTCAAAAGATGGCATAACTGCTTCTCTTCTTCATTTGAGAGGTTTGGGTTAATTTTCAGAGATCTCGACGGGCCAAACTCAATAGCCTTGGTGGTTTCATATTTTGAATCAACTGAGTTCACTTCCATCCAAGGTTTGCTTTTAGACTCTTTGACTAAGGTTTCATGAGGAATTTTAGTGGAGGACTGGTTTTGAATGGCATCGTAGATGAGTTCATCTTCATCAAGTTGCCCCCCTCTAAGAATAGCATCTACGGTACACATAGGGGTGGTGTTATATAACGCATATTCTTCATCCTCCAACCATATAGGGAGATCATGATCAATGGAAGACTGGGCTGGAGGATATAAAAATAGCTGTTTAGAAAAAGGCCCATTTTTTATAGTCATGTTTCCAGCCCGACAACTAATATAGGCATCTGCAGTGGCTAAACAAGGTCTCCCTAAGATGAGGGGATAACCATTAAACTTGGTTTTTGGCTGCAAGACCAGGAAATCTATAGGATACTCCCAAGAGTCAATGGTAAGCATAACATCCTCAACAATTCCTTCCAGAGTTACTGTGGACCGATCTGCAAGTTGCAGAATTGTTGTGGTTTTCCTCAAAGTCCCTTGGAGATTAAGTTTCAACATAGTTTCCTTGGTCATGATATTGATGGTAGCCCCTATATCAATCAGAGTGTTGGGGACTATGACACCATATATATACACATCAACAACTAGAATACCAGGTTCCAGGTACTTTGGAAATATCACCTTCCCCAACATTAGGTGAGACAGTTGTCCTACCACATTGATGGCGGGGGTATCTTTATTCCTTCTCCCAGGTTTCCTGAAGCACTTTTCTTTGATGAGCCCATTGTAGATATGGACATCCTTAATGGCATGGAGAAGTGGTATATTTACACAAAAAAATTCCAATTCTCCTAGGAGTTCAGTCTCCTTGGGGTGTGCTGACTAGGGTGGATCAAGCACTCAGGAAAAGGAGGTTGTTGGATTTGAGTGTTACCTTATTAATTTTCCTTCTCAACCTCTACAGGTGGAGATGGAGGGTGGTTTTCTGGGAGTAATCTTCCATACCTGAGATTAAGCTCCTGTATCTCCACAGCATAAGTTGGATGGGATGTTTCTCCACTGGGAGCCTACTGTGCCTGTTTGTTGTTCGTGTTCGGATTGGGTTGTGCAGGTCTAGGTAGCCTAGGTGGAACAACATGAGTAAGCTAAGGTTGAGGTTGGGGTGGATGAATTAGAGCGAGTGGTTGATTTTGTTGAGGCCTCCACCAATGGGATGGATTGTTCCACTGAGTTTGTTGTGGAACATACTGCTGAAATGGTTGGTTTACTAGCTAAGGATGATATGAAGGGTTGTAAGTCCAAGTAGGAGGTGTAGACCAAGATTAAGGAGTGGGGTGTACCAAGGCTGCATGGGTGCACTCTGATTTTTGTGATAGTAAGATTAAGGTTCACCTTGCATACCTTGTTGATATGACCTAGGGCCTTGAGGCCTTATCTGGTTGATGAAACCGTGTTTCTCTGGTATTTCTTCCCCACCTTGATATACAACTTTAAGTCCACGTAAGGAGGGACACTTTTCTGTGGCATGATTCTCCTCAGATACTAAGAAAACCTCTATGACATTTAGTGGACATTCATTTCTTGGGTGATTCTTGGTACATCTAGGACAAAATATGGTCTAGGATCTCTTTGCTTCCTCTTGCTTCCTTTTGACCTGCATTGTGTCCATTTGCAAAGCAAAGGTGTGCAACATGTCACTCTTGAAGTCCTCTAGCATTTTTCCAATCTAATGTTTTATGAAGGTCGAAGAGGAAGGGGTATTGGATGTACTTTGGTTAGCTCTGCCCTTCTTCCTTAATGCCCTAGAATGGTTCTAGAAGACAGTTTTGATTGTTTCATAGGTTTGTTGGTAGATATCTCCTCCTGATAGAATATTAAAGGTTTCTATCATCTCTTCATTGATCCCTCGAAGAAGTACAAGTTTAAGTGATGTAGGATCAAGAGTACAGTTGGCCCTCTTATAGTTTAATTGAAACCTCTCTTCATAGTCCTCTAGGGATTCATTGGGTCCTAGATTCATCTTAAATATTACATCCTTATTTTCCTTGGACCTACAGTAATCTCTATATTTTTTTTTGAAGGTCTCTGCCATCTGTGCCCAGGTAGTGATGCTATCCCCAGGCAGACCCATGAACCAGCACAAGGCTGCATCCTTAAGGGTGGATGGGAATAGCTTAACTTATGATCACTAGAACTGTAGTCATAAGTCCTACAAACAACAACAAATTCAAACATGAATGTGTCAAGGTCCTCAGGGGTAAGTACATGAAAGTGTGGAAGTGCTGAGGGGTTAATGTTTTTCATCTTAGTTTCCTCATCTGCCTCTCTTATGGGAAAGGCTCTCTAGATCCCAACCATGGTTAAGATAGGTGAAGCAGGTCCCTCAATTGAAACAAGGTCTTCTTCTTCTTCCCCAATAGGATCCTCAAAATATTCAGAAGGCTCTCCTATAAGGGGTTCAATCTCACTGCCACTAAAGAAGAGTGAAGTGTGGCTAGGAGATGATGTGGGGGTTTTAGGTAAGATTTGTATTTGAGTATTCCTACTCCTACGAGGCATGAAAATCAGATCTTTTTG
Source organism: Pinus albicaulis (assembly GCA_034641835.2). Classification (NCBI taxonomy): domain Eukaryota; kingdom Viridiplantae; phylum Streptophyta; class Pinopsida; order Pinales; family Pinaceae; genus Pinus; species Pinus albicaulis. Next base: position 16,191 of record JAXQQM020089641.1, read on the forward strand.
TATTTTTTTCAATATTTATGAAATGACATGTAAAGAATGGAAATCAGAAAAGAATGCTAAAACAAAATCAAAGCATCTACTAGACACTTCCCTGGCAATGATGCCAAAAAGTGGTGAGCCTTGGTATTGCACCAAGAGTGCTGCAAATCCTAGGGGTTTCCCTAATTTACTTTATCAACCAGGGGTTCGTACAAACTTGGAGGTGACAGCGCTATATACAAAATATATGCATTTTTTTCATGTCATCCTCTTCTGCTTTACGAAAGGGTGTTATTTCTTAAACTATGATAAAAAATAAAAAGTAAATTGCTGGAAGGAAATGATAGAAAGGAAACTAACTTAATTTTCATAAAGGAAATGATGGAAATGAAAATAATTTAATGTGTAGAAAGGAAATGACATAAAGAAACTAAATTAAATTTCTGAAAAGAAATGACAGGAAGGAAACTAAACTAAATTGCTGAAAGAAAAATAATTTAAACCACACTAAACTTGGCCAACCGACTAAACACACCCTAATTATCTTATTATCTATCTACCATGCTTCTATCCATGTAGCTAAGCTATCCATGACTTAATTCTGACTGAAAAAGTGCTAATTTTCAGCTTGGAGGACAAAAAGGGCTACAGAGGCTAATGGAGGTATTAACGCATGAAACAAGGCTTAGAAGTGGAAAGCAAGGGTTTAAACTTGATTAAAATTTTATTATAGCACAAAAATGCTTCGGGGCGGAATAATTTTAAAAGTGTGATGGCGGAGATGCGATGAAGGGTGATCGCAATTGAAGGGTGATCGCAATTGGCATTTGGGGTTGTAAGGTTAATGAAAAAACTAAAAAATTTATTCAAATTGCAATGGGGAAAAATATGAAGTGCGAAATACGATGGGATAAAAAATACGGGGATGTGAAATACGATATCGTAAATGCAATATTGTGAAGTTAGACGATAGCAAAAGTGTTGTTCAGAAAATTTTGTGAAGTGCGAAGTACGATGGGTGACGTGGCGGTGGGACTAGCGGCGAGTGCGACCAAAGGAGGTAAGTGTTAATGGAAAAAGAAAAGGTTGTGAAATACGATTACGAAAAGGTAAAAACTATGAAGTGCGAAGTGCGATGGGCCAAAATTTGCGATTTTGCGATTTGGGATGTGTGTAAAAGTGTTGAAGTGTGAAATTCAATATGTGGATTATCAATATCTCGAAGTTTGAGGGGTAGTAGAAATGTTGTGCAAGAAATGTTGCGAAGTGAGAAATGCGTTGGGTGACGTGGCGGTGGGACCGGTGGTAGAGTATGGAGAATATCACAATCGGTGTTTGGGAGTTGTAAGTCTCAAAGGAAAAAGGAAAAAGTTGCGATGTGTGATTTGCGAAAATGCCAAAGGTTGCGATGAGTCGGATGACGTGGCGATGGGACCGGTCGTGGAGCATGATACCAATATCGCAATCAGTGAAAAGGAGTGGTAATTCTTAAATAAAAATGGAAAATGATGTGAAGTGCGATTGCGAAAAGGCTAAGAAGTGCGAAATGCGATAGCAGGAATTTGGAGGACGAAAGGCGGAGGTCAAAATTGAGACACAGATATTTGCTGTGAATAAAAAGAGTGGCAATTGCAATGAAAGGAGAAGGAGGAATAAACGTAATCGAGGTTGTTACACGATGGTTTGTCACATCCCTACCATTCCCAAATCACTTTAATGGAGGACCCATTTCGTGACCTGTGAACATTGTCATACCTTGAAAACATCATCAATGCATTCCTCTAAGCATGAGCTTCAATTGCCCTAAAGAAATATTCTTGAAAAAATCATGAAAAACATCTCCTTTTGCATTGGCGCGGGCAGACAGTTCATCACTCGCGCCAATGAGGGAAATCCTGCAAAGAGGTCGCGCCAACTGGCGCTCTGTCATAGAGCAGCAATCGCGCCACCCAATTTAAGGACTGTTTTTTATATAAGGATGGCGGAAGTTTAGTTTCAACAAACTTAGAAACCATTGCCTATCTTGAGTTGGGAGGTTTGGCTGCGGGAGTTCTATGGAAGGGAAGTAGTTTTGCCACCTCCCATGGAACCTTCCTTGTTGATAGGGCCAATCCCATAATAATAGGGATCCCAACTCCCTCCTTCCCCATCTATAAAAGCCTGCTCAATCCCATGGAAAGCTAGTCTTGAAGTGCCTAAGCTTTGAATATCCATATTCCCAAGAGCCTTTGTGCTGTAAAGAGCCCTCTTTCTCCCTTAAGGCCGACTCAAGTAAGGAGACTATTGTCGAGAGAATCTGGAGAGGTTTTCCCTTTCCCCGGCGAGCTTTGCGAGACGTGAACGACTGGAGACCCATCCGAAGGAGACCACGACGTCAGAACTTGGTTGTAATCTCTCTTCGTTTATTATTTAATAGATGATTACGATTATGGTTCCACTCTGTTTTCAATCATGTTAATATGAGTAATATCCTTTCTGACTGATGTTTAGTTACGTATGCCAGATTTTATGCTTGTATCTGTTTGTTTCTTCCATGTGCAGGTGTTCATCCGCGGAGATCGTGGAGGGATTGTGATCTGCCGAGGCTGAGGAACGGGGACGCTTCTTCTTCAGATCATAGCATTGGAATCCGGGTAGGCTTCTATTCCTAGTCTTTTCATTCGTAACTAGGAGCTTGCGTCATAACATTGTTTGATTGTTGCTAGACCCCTGTTGGGCTAGTAGGGATCGCCTCTGTCCGCAGAGGGGATTTACCTCCTCAACAATTTGGCGACTCCGCTGGGGAGATCGTCCGGATTTCACTGTCTCGTTTGTGTTGTCTCGCCTTGATTGTTTTATGTTTTTCCTTGCTTGATGAACCTTCTGGGTTGGATTCTTTCACTGTTTTTGCTTCTTGGTTTGCTTAGCTTGCATTGGTCTGCTTCTGGAGTAGCTTGTTTTTAATTTTAGCTGAGAAACTCGACTAGCGCGGTTTCTAACCCGACAGTCGCGCCAATTGGCGCACGTTGCCTTTGTCCAGCCCGCGCCAATTGCTTTCTGGCGCCAGTTTCGCCCTTACAGTCATGCCACCCCTGTAAGGTTTTTGAGTTTCCTCATTTTTGAGCTCTCTGGATTTGATCAGTGTTTTTCTTCTTGATTTTCCGACTGCCTGAGTGTGTTGGAGTCCTGTTTGACTAGGAATTCACCTCTGTCCTTTGGTTGTTTGCTTTTATCTATCGATTTCACGTTTTAAGCCCTAGGGCATCTAGTGGCTTAGTGTATCGAGCCCTCCTTGGGAGTTTTGGTGTTTTGATTGTCCTGTCAATTGTCTGATTGATTCTCCACATCCTCTAAGTAGTTGTTCATTGTTTTGTTGCGATTTTTGGGTGATTGTTCATTCCTTCATTCGAAATTCGTTTAGTCTTGCCTTGGACCTAGATCACACGGTCCATTGGAAGCTTTTGAGTCTTTTCCTTGTTTTGAGAGACTTTGGTCGATTTGGGATCTGATTGTTTGTGTTGTTGAGTGAAATTTGTTTGTTTTTCTCTCTCGAATATCATTTCTCAAGTTGTTCCGTTTGTTTTCAAGTTTGTTTAGTGCATATTAGCTATTAAACATTGAAAATCAAAAAAAAAAATCTCTTTTGCTTTTGTTAATTAGTGCAAATTGTGATCTTTTCAATTTTGCTAGTGATTAGTGATTTGGATGAAAAGTTTTCAATTTCATTAGTTGCATTAGAGGTCTCATTGTTTGTCTTCCATTCATTTCGTTTGTGTAAAAGCTCTCAACTCTTCTCTAATTAGTTTTCATCGAACGAAATGTTGGACTGTGGCATGTAGCTTTGCATTTAGGAGTCTTTTAAGACACTACATACGATAGGGCCTGAAAATTGAAACTTAATCGAAGATCAACTTTAAAATTCATTCAATTAACCTAAGGCGGCATTGAAACTTAACGAAACATTTTTAGAGGTCTAGGCTAGAGACGTGTTCCGGCGTCTTTAAACCTAGCAGCTGTTGTTCACCTTCTGGCTTTAGACAGCGCTAGTACGGACTTGTGCTCCCCGTACCGTCGCGTATATAAAGGGAGACCCCTCTAGGTTTTCAATCCTTTATCCACAGGAAGCCGAGTCTACCGCCCTATACCCGTGATACACCGAACACAGCATTCGGGGAGACTTCCTGCACGTACAGAAAGTCCTTGGTCGATTTCTGTTTCATTATTGAAACCAAGGTGTATATTGCAGTTCACGGATATTTGGTACACCCTTTGTGCCTAGTTTTTCCTGAGCAGTCATTTGGTCTTTTCTGACTCCCTAAACTTGAAAATACCGTCAAGCGATTGTCCTTTCACGCTTGTGTCAACTCTGAAAGAGATAGAGTCATCTTTTTATCGTTTCTCGACTCTTAAAATATGAAACGGTAGAATTTCTTACTTTCCAATGTGGTAAAATTAATCGCCCACGATTACACACCCGTTTAGACATTGCTTGTTGACCGTTTGATCGTGTGTCTTAACTCGTTTTCAGCCCGTGTGTGTGTTTGTTCTTTTTCTCTGGTCTTTTGCCACAGTGGCGGAACCTTCGGTTTCGTCTACTGGTAGTCCTTACACGGACGATTCTTCAGAAGCTTCTCAGTCTTCTGTTGAACCACAGCAGCTTGTTGTTTCCGAGTTTCCTGACGGGGGACCGGTTCTCGCCGAGCAACCCTTTGGAGGACCAGTTGAGTTCAATTGGCCCTTTTCGGACCCTGTGTCTGAATTGAGATTAGGAGCTGATTTCCTTTCTCTTACCTCGGGTTCGCCTTTTGTTGCTGCTGTATTTCCTCCTAGTCCTCGCCGTCTTTTGCGTGATTTAATGGCAGGATCAACCATGAGTGATTCTGGTGAGGAAATCCCAATGTCCGGTGAAGAATATCAGCTCTTCCCGCGTAGATTGTTTGAGGGAGACAACTCGTGGCTACCATGTCGACGGCGGATCAGCCGTTACCACGAGGATGCGAGAAATGCAGGTCGAGGATCATTTCTAACTGGGCCTCTGTGGTCACTCATGCTCTGCGGAATGTTGCTACTACCACCCGGGGTGTCCTTCGGCCTTAGTCACGTCTCATTCCGTCCGGCCTTGTTTGTGTGGCTGCCTCTTCTTCTGTTGTCTCAGCATCTGCTACTAGGGCTGGGCCAACTCCTGAAGACGTTTACCTAGCTACTGCTATACCGGAGAATATCTCTCCGGAGGAGTATCGGTTGTTTTTACAGCAGCCAAACGCCGGAGCTGGACAATTTCCCCAAGATCCTTATCGATCCTTCTTTTCGCACTATGCATAGGATGGCACTCCCGTGTATGCGTTCCCAGGTCAGGTCGACGAGCACGGGGAGGTTTTGCGCCTTCCTGCTCCTGAGGCTTATCTATATGCTCAAGGTTTACCATACAACCAGGCTTACAACCCGCAGGGACAACCCGCCCAGGCAGCTGCGAGACCTTACAGCTATCGCATGACCCACGGGAACACCCATCCCGAGCTGAACAACGAGGGACCATGTACAATCCGCAGGTTCGTATTATAGCCCTTACGGTCTTTGTTCGGCCCTCGGTAAGGTATCAACCGGGACGGTCTATGGTCTGGGCGGATCAACCTTCTTTGCGTGCAACCGCAGTATCCTGTTGTTTCTAATGTTGCATATCAGCCGGGACCATCCTATGGTTCTGCTTCAGGTCAAACCGGTTTCCAGCAAGCACCTGGTCCTGTTCCACCACCAGGCCAACCGGTTCATCCGGTACAACCCGGTGTCCCGCCTCCAGGCCAACCGGCCCATCCGGTACAACCTGGGGCTCACTTACAACCAGGTCAACCTGCGCAACCGGCGCCGCCTGTTTATCCGGGTCAGCCTGGTCATTCGGGTCAGCCCTCTCATTCGGGTCAACCTGTTCATTCAGGGCAGCCCTCTCATTCCGTTCACTCTGCTCAGCAACCTGTTCATTCAATGCCGCAGCCAAATCAACAGCTGCGCCCTACGTATCAGGCTCCGCAGGGTTCCACTTTTCAGCAGCCTACTCACCCTCAGGGTGGTTATTATCCTCATGGTCAGTCTCAACAGAACTATAACCACCCTAGAGGCTCTCAATATTATCCTCCTCCACCCGGGTTTACCTACGCTCAGCAGCCAAATCCAAACGCTGCTTATACGGGGCTGACGCCTAATCAGGGTCCGTATCCTGGTTATCAAGCCCCACACTATGGTTACCAGCATCCAAATCAGTCTGGTTATACGAACTATGCCCCCTACGGTCAGAATCCTGCGGGACAGAACCCGTGGGGGCAGGGATATTCACAACCATCGTGGAGCATGGGTACCGGACCTTATCCTGGGACTGGCATGGCAGTTAACCCTCCATTGCCGTTCCTGGCTACCTTGGACCTGCCGGACGTTTCAAAGTTGACCAATGATCCGATTTCACATAATCCATATTGGCCTCCGGTTCCCACCAAGATACCAGGAGATTGTCCCAAGTTTGAGGGAAAGGCTGGAGAAGACCCCCAGGCGCATGTGATGACGTATCACCTCTGGTGTTTGTCTAACTCTTGGCTTGACGAGTCAATCCGTTTGCGTCTTTTCCAGCGTACGTTAACAGGAGCTGCTGCTAAGTGGTACATAGAATTACCTCGTGGCATTTTCCAAGATTTCAACTCTTTGGCCATGGCTTTCCTCACGCATTTCCGGTTACCGGTCCGGTATGAGGCAGGCCTCCCGACTTCTACGAGAAGTAGGACAAAGCCCTCATCTCGGATCACATTCATGAGTGGCGCCATCGTCGGCGATCGGTTTTCACATGCTGATCGGATTTGAAGGCTCCGGTTCCACCACCTCCTTTGAATAAAATCGTCGGGATATCACGATGGGAGCATGTGTGGGAGTGGAAAGCTATGTGTACTCGAGTAGAAGTAGATAGATTATTCGCGATCAGCACATCTTTATGACATCTTGACTGATGCTACACGGCCCGGAACCTCTAAGGCTCCGCCTACCCCTGCGGTGGATGGTGTCATTGGTTCCGTCTCTCAAAATTTGAAGAAGTCTTCGAATGAGAAGCAGAAGGCTAATTCTTCCAACAATACCTCTGCTAATCCCGCCTCATCTGATTCTGGTAAAACCACGGAGGTGAATGCCGTTCAGGCCAATCCTGCGGACACATCCTCCAAGGGGAAGAAGAAGGGCAAAGGAAAATCTAAATCTGATGCCCCGAAACCAGAATCTAAATCGGAGCGAGGACCGCTCCCGGTGCAAGCAGAAGTTCCTTGTCCATCTTCGTACGCCATTGCGTCGATTGCGGAAAGGAATTTTGACTACATTACATATCATCATATACCCAGACATTTGAATACATTAACAGATGCAGTAGCAAATTTGGTATTAGACAGACATTTGCGCAATTTATAAATCATCATCATATGTAAAGAAAGACTCATCCAGAAATTATATATATATATATATATATATATCGAAATGTTTACATAAGAGTGTGTCACATAAAAATCAAAAATATACATAATCGTCTTAGTACATCCGGAGACGGTATGTCTCTCAAAAAATAGGTGTGGTATAAATCCTAAGGACTAATCCGCATGGTGCTCATGATAGCATGTGACTGCACGCACTAAGTGCCTCAGGATTCAGTGGATCCGACTCGGAACTCCCACCGTGTGGCGCTGGTATGCCATCAGTACGTCTGACAGCCGGGCGTAGTCTGGGATCCCGTGGGCAATCCCCTCGAGGTTCTGGATCAGCTCCTCTCCTCCGGTGCCCTCTCCCTGAATCTCAGGGGCGAGTTGTGTCCTCCGGGAAATGGGAGACATCCCAGCTGGTCTCTCAGGTCCCACATCTGCATGCATAGATGATCGTGTTAGGACGAATGTGTATTAACAAAAAAAAAACATAAAACATAAAATAAAAAATATAAGGTCTTACCCAGCTCCTCGTCCCAGTCATCTCCTTCTGGTAGTGGGAGATCTGGGTCCCTGGTAAAGTTAGTTCCTGCATAGGGCCAGTCTTCCACGACAATCAGCTGGCGCCGTAACCACCTAAAGAACTCTGGCCTCCAGGACATCTGTTGGCCACCTCCAGATCGGGGCATCAATGCTGCCCAGCGAGCCATTCTTGGCTCTCGTGGTATCGGATCTGCCACTGTGGCCCCTTGGCCCTGGAAGATTGGTAAGCATTCCAAAATGAACGATACCAAGATGGAACCATAACCGAACTGTTTCAGTTTCCCCTGTTTGCATTTTGTGAGCTGCCTTTTCATGTTGATCGTTACTGCTGTTGCCCAGTTATACAGTAAGGGACCCATGCATTCTGAGGCCAGCAGGAGTTGGGCTTTTGTGGCCTCGTGTGGTGCCTGCGACCCTGCAGCCCACGTGATGGTATGCAGAACAACTCTCAACGCCAGATTAGGGATAGTGTGGATATCCACTTTCTTACTGCCTGATCTCGTTTGTGCTCCTCGGCACACTCGTGCCATCACTTCTTCCATCTTTTCCCCAGATGGTCTGCTTCCAGTCAATACAGGTATTGGACCTCTGCGGGACAATCTGGTGATGAAATAAACATCAGATACCTCCATTTCTAATACCTGATCTCGTAACTTGAACACCTGTTCATGTTTATCCCAGATACTGATCAAATACTGGAGAAGCTCGGGCTGAGCTCGTAAACACGGTGTGAGGAAGAACTTTTTCAGTCCACAGTTTCTAAGTGCATTCATGCAAGCTTGACTTTGCATGGCTTGTTCATCCTCTTCTCCGTGCTCTCGTTCTTTCCATTCAATTGCCATTTTGATCGATTACCTGCATTCATATGGCCATGAACCCTTAGTTAGATCTTTGATGAGCCTCAAATTCCATGAAATTTGGTCTAAATGTCAAAATTTTGGGCGGAATTTTAGGTTCGGCCGTTGGCGCGGCTGTTTTGTGAACAGTCGCACCACGTGGCGCGAGCCCTTTGTAAAAAAGAGCTCATTGGCGCGGGTCCGTGCCCGATAGTCGCGCCAATGGGCGCAGCCCTAAAATTTTAAAAGTGGCCACACAGAACTGATTTTCAAGGGAAAATTATCAAAAGATGAATGAAAATGTAGAGCAAAGGAGCGCCTCTTACCTGTGACAGACGAGAAGCTGAATGGTCAACCGGATTTGTCGCAATCACCGTTAGAAGTTTCTGCTCCAAATGGACCACTATTTCTTTTTACCAAGGTAAATAGTAAAAGTAATTTTATTTTTACCAATTTGACATATTTATAACTTTTTCGACGTTAAATGAGTTTTAAAAGTTATTTTTATCAAATATTTGCATATGTTATGTCGAAAATGGATTTTACGCTTGCTTGGTATGTGCAGCGGCAGGTTTTTACGACTTAAATGATGGAAACGAGTTGTATTTTATACTTTTTCGGACTCGGTAAATACATGAAAAAGTCACTTTGGAGTCACCTTTCAGCTCTTTTCTGACTCTCTAAACATGAAAAGATTGCTGAGGCCCTTGTCGTTTCGATCTCGTTAAAATGGACACGAATCGACATCCACCCAGTATAGGTTTAACCCTTTTTCGGGCTGGGATGGATTGATTACGAAAAAGGAATACCCTAGCCTATCGCGACTAGGAGGTTTTCCCGGATATTGTTTTCTACCTTTTCGGATCTGGGAAACTATTTACGAAAAGGGATTGCTAGAGTTTTCTTTTCCGCTGTCTTTTCAAACTCTCTAAACATGAAAAGACGCCGAGTTCTTCCTTTTTCAGACTCGTTAAAACCTAATGACATCGGATCTAGTCGAAATGGCGTTCTCCGAGTTCCTCCTTCCTAGGACTCGTTAAATGCACTAGGATGGATTCGCCCGAAGGGCGGACTTATATTACAAGCATATGCTATCCCCTTCAAGCTTGTTATTAAAAATAATTGGGGTACTCGCCAGAAATGGTGGGGGAAAAAATGGAACCATCGTCGTTGTCATTGGCAGTATGTCGCTCTTGAACATGGCACTTGTCTGCATTCGTGTCGGGTTGGGGACATCTCATCTCGTTGCTTCACTTTGCCTCCGTGGGTTTGGATAATCCCTTTTGACCTTTCATCTGCTCACTGCCTCGTCACCATGACCTTTGATCCGTTGATGTCAAATACTGCCAAGTCCACTGTCCTGCCATTTATATGTTCAAGAGAAGTTGGCCTCTGCAGATATCAACCTTCCTCTGATTCTCATACGATCCTGATTCAAAACAAAAACATCATGTTCCTCTGTCTCATGTCGATGATGTGGGAAACATTATGGCCCACCTTCGATCAAGGTCACTTCCTGTCGACTTCAGCTCATTATCCAGGAAGTTGGTCTAGAGACTCCCTATGGTACCTTGGAGCCTGCATGCCTCAATGGCAGGTTCGTCGCATTCGACGCGAGGTTTACATCATTGGCCTCCGATCGAGTGATTCTGCGGGTGTTCGACGTCAACTCATTTATTCGCACGCTGTAGACTGTACCTGTAGTACCTTGAGGACCATTGTCATTATTGGTGGTTTCTCTCACGTCTGTTAACAGCTTTCATCATTGGCTGGTAATTAGACGATGTTCTTGCATGTTCGACTTCAGCTCACATATTCGCATGCTTGAACTTGTACTTTGTTTGGGTCGAGATGGAGCGCAAGACCCTGGATTGTGTCTGTTGTAATCCTGGCTACGATTATGGATTATTATCATTATGTACATGACTCACTGATTGGATGGCTGCGACCATACCTGAGTCTATTTGTTTGATCCTAGTTGGATGGCTGCGCCCATACCCTGGATCCGGGTTATAGTATACTCTGTTTCGGATGGCTGTGTCCATACGGCATATACATCATGTACTTGAGATATCATTTGTATCTTTCTGCGCAGTTTTTCTGATGGCAGGCCTTCAGTTGAACATGTTCTCGTAAAGCATTTCACCCCTCTCTCTCCCGGGCCTCATACTTTAGGGGGCATCTGTTACACAGTAATTTGTCACCGTCCCTACCATTCCCCGTCCCGCACAATGGAGGACCCATTTTGTGACCTGTGAACATTGTCATGCCTTGAAAGCATCATCAATGCATTCCTCTAAGCATGAGCTTTAATTGCCCTTAAGACATCTCCTTGCAAAAATCATGAGAAACATCTCCTTTTGCATTGGCGCGGGCAGACAGTTCAACACTCACGCCAATGAGGGAAATCCTGCAAAGAGGTCGCGCCAACTGGCGCTCTATCACAAAGCAGTAGTAGCGCCACCCAATTTAAGGACTGTTTTTTATATAAAGATGGCGGAAGTTGAGTTTCAACAAACTCAGAAACCATTGCCTATCTTGAGTTGGGAGGTTTGGCTGCGGGAGTTCTATGGAAGGGAAGTAGTTTTGCCACCTCCCATGGAACCTTCCTTGTTTATAGGGCCAATCCCATAATAATAGGGATCCCAACTCCCTCCTTCCCCATCTATAAAAGCCTGCTCAATCCCATGGCAAGCTAGTCTTGAAGTGCCTAAGCTTTGAATCTCCATATTCCCAAGAGCCTTTGTGCTGTAAAGAGCCCTATTTTTCCCTTAAGGCCGACTCAAGTAAGGAGACTATTGTCGAGAGACTCTGGAGAGGTTTGCCCTTTCCCTGGCGAGCTTTACGAGACGTGAACGACTGGAGACCCATCCGAAGGAGACCACGACGTCAGAACTTGGTTGTAATCTCTCTTCGTTTGTTATTTAATAGATGATTATGATTATGGTTCCACTCTGTTTTCCATTATGTTAATATGAGTAATATCCTTTCTGACTGATATTTAGTTACGTATGCTGGATTTTATGCTTGTATCTGTTTGTTTCTTGCATGTGCAGGTGTTCATCCGCGGAGATCGTGGAGGGATCGTGATCTGCCGAGGCTGAGGAACGGGGACGCTTCTTCTTCAGATCATAGCATTGGATTCCAGGTAGGCTTCTATCTTCGTCTTTTCATTCGTAACTAGGAACTTGCGTTGTAACATTGTTTGATTGTTGCTAGACCCCTGCTGGGCTAGTAGGGATCGCCTCTGTCCGCAGAGGGGATTTACCTCCTCAACACATTTAGATTTTTATGGCTCAGTAAACAAGTTATGAGCAAGAGCAAGAGTATGGATAACTAATATAGAGAAAAATCATGCAGAAGGCCATGCTTTCAGACTGAATTTCAAATGCACAAACAAAATGGTTGAGTATGAATCCCTCATTTTAGGACACCAGATTATTAAAAATTCAGGAGGAAAAAGAATAGCAATAATGAGAGACTCAGAGTTGATTGTAAAACAAATTAAAGGTGAATATTCTGTTTACAATCATAGAATAAGCCATGTTAGTATGATTCTTTTATCATAAAATATCACTTTAGCTACGCATAACAAATAGCCCTAACATCGATTATGGCTGCAAAATATCTTTAAGTTCGCTGCACAAATTCAGATCTAAGCACAAAAGACATTAAGCATATAAAATATAACATGGCTCCATAAATCCAATGGACAAGACAAGAAGAATGTATTTAAAAGAATTTTGTATTATATTAGAGAATGGGGCACCTGAGAGGAAAACAAGAAAGGTGTCTTCCGGTTCTCCTCAATGGGATGGGTTCTTGAAATTCCTCAGTGTTTCAGATCCAACATTTCTCTCTCTTATGGGTGTAGAAAAAAAAACATAGAACTCAATGGGAGTTCACAAAATAAAATGGAAAATGGTGACCAAGAGTAGATCCAAAGTGATCTAATGCAATGAAGGTGACTAATGAATGGGGAAAACCCCCCTATTTATAACAAAATATTGGGGCGGTCTAGAACTCGATGCATGAATAAAATATTATTAGTCGAATTCTAGAAGCACTCTTTAGGAATATTTTATTATATTTATTGGAGGGAAAAGGGTTCTTGACTTGGGTCAATTCCTTTATTTATAAATAATAAATAAATAAATGGTTTATTTATCATTTTAGGGAAGTGGTGGGAATATAATTAAATAAATAATGGTTTATTTAATTATTTATGGATGATTTAGTCAAATTTAACTAAGAATATTATTGAAATATTGATTTAGATAACTTATTCTTAGGGAATAATAAAATAAATAAGGATTTATTTAATTAAGTTCCTTATTTTGGGTTAAATATGACCAGGGAATATAAACAAATGAGTTATTTTATGTAGTGAAATCAATTTTACTTAGGGTAAAATTGGTCTTACATGGTGTACTTGGGTTCATCTAATAATAATAGGTTAGATGACCAAAAAATGGTGTAACAGGCCAATATAGGGAGACTGTACTATATTTGATTGATGATTTATTTGAATGTAATTTATTTGCAATACCAAGAAAACAAAATTTACAAGCACATTCTTTAGCAACCTTTGCTAGCACTTGTAATTTACCTTTTCAGCCTAATCATATGTATACTAAAAAAGTAAAGCACATACCAATAATCCCAGATAACCTCTAATATTGGCAGATTTTTTCTCAAGAATAACAAATTTACCATTTTATGAATAATGAAGGTGAATTGCATAACTATAAAATAGACACCGATTGTACCATAGATCAAGATTTAGACAGTAACATTGATTTGAATAATGTAGATGTAAATAAATTAAAGGTTTCTAGACCAACTAAATTTAATCAATCAGATATAGATAAATTAGAGAGAGTAGAAATTAATGAGATAATTGATGATGAATCTGAAATATTAAATCTCAAAGATAATTTCTTACCAAAAGGTTTAAATCCTTTAGAGGATTTATTTGACTCAAATGATGTAGCTAGAGAACCCAAAATGGAGCCACTTAGATCTGACATTGAGGAATGCAACATAGGCATAGAACTGAAACCCAAAATGATTAAACTTTCCAAACCCTTATACCTCAACAAGGAAAGGAAAAATATATTTCTCTTTGTTAGTATGAATATTAATTCTAAGCGTACGAAAAAGACCACTTTAGCTGCGCATAACAAACAGCCCTAACAACATAAGTGACTGCTAATATCTTCAAATCTACAGTTAGGTGATAAAGATAAATGCTGCAAAAATCTAGATCTATGCATTAGAAGACATTAAACAGTAGAAAAAACAAGATTTACTCCATGCATCCAATAGACAAGACAAGAATATATCAAATGAATTTTGTATTAATGGCACCTGGGAGGAAAACACAAGAGGGCGTTCCTGGTTCTCCTCAATGGGATGGGTTCTTGTAAGTCCTCAACACTTCAGATTTAGAATTCATCTCTCTTGATGGTGTAGAAAACCCAGACAAAAATGGAAAAATATGTCTATGATGGTGGATCAATAGTCAGACCAAGAGTTAAGATCTAGAGTGATCTTTAGGCAACAAAAGGTGACAAATGAATGGGAAACCCCTTCTATTTATAACAAAATATTGAGTTAGTCTAGATATTGGTGCATGATTAAAATATTATTAACCAAATCAAGATCCAAATTTTGTGGAATATTTTATTATATTTGTTGGAGGGAAAAGGAATTTGACTTGAGTCAAATCCCCTTATTTGTAAATAATAAATAAATAAATGATTTATTTATCATTTTAAGGATGTGATTAAGTAATAATAAGTAAATAAATGATTTATTTATCATTTTAAGGATATGGTTGAGTAATAATCAAATAAATAATGATTTATTTAATTATTTAAGGGAGATTTAGTCATATTTAACAAAGAATATTATTTATGAAATGTTTAAATAATTATTCTTAGAAAATAATAGGATAAATAATGATTTATCTAATTAATTTCCTTGTTTTGGGTTAAATATAATCAGGAATATTAATTAAACTTCTATTTAACTAGTTATTCCTTGAGGAAAATCAAACAAATATGGATTTATTTAATGTTTCCCCATGGTGTTTCCTATTTAGACCATAAATAACTTAATAAAGGTGGTTTTACTAAGTTATTTTGATAGTGAATGCAATTATACTTAGGGTAAAATTGGCCTTACATGGTGTACTTGGGTCCATCTAATACCAATGGGTTAGATGACCAAAAAATGGTGTAATAGATTGCCCCCTAGCGTGCGAGCGTTACGAGCTAATCGTATGACTAAATTACGTTGTAAGAATTCAATCACTAGAGATCGAAAAAGGAAGTCAAAGAGAGAGGAGTATAAGGTAGACCAAAGTGATGAAAGAACTAGACCCTGAGGAGGCGAGACTTACAGGTGCGACAAGTCTCTTTAATGAGTGAATACCTACTATAGGTGGAGGGAGAGGCATACCTATGCCTGCCGAGGCAATAGTACAAATAATAAGGCATCCTGAAAACCATGGGGCGAAATAATAAAGCATATGCTGGAAAAAACATGAGCCAGATGAATAATGAATCCCACAAACATATTGTGCCTGGGATAACAGCCAGGAGTTTGTACAATAATATATGTGTAAATGAGATATGAAAACAACCCAGATGCCCCTGTAAACAGGAAAGGGCTCTGAAAATATGACTGATATATGCAATCACGAAGGTGTTGCAAGCGACTGTGGTCAGTGTCATCAAATCTATGGAGCTGCATCGAAGGCTGAAGTGAAAAAGTCATCCAAGTATGTGAGGGGCTACCTGTAGGGCCACCCCCTCATGAGGGTTGAGACATCTCACACACAACTGGGAATCATCAATATCAGCTGCTGCATCACTGAACCATTAAGTATACGGATCTCGATCATGCTAAAGGGAGCTGGAGCTGAGAACCAATCAAGTCAAAGGGAAATAAGGAGTCCCTTTGCCTGATCCGGGGCACTGAACAAGAGTGGAAGCTGGAACCAGGTACATCACCCTCTAGACTTGTCTTCTAGAATGAATAAGTTGATGTCGACAAAAGGAGGTCCGCCATAGGTGAGGCAATAAGGGATACTCAACGAAGGCATGAGAGACAATAGTAGAGCGACTGATAGACTGACACCAATGATGATGATGAAATGGGGGGTACTCAGTAGTGAATGACCGACCTCCCTTGTTAGAGCATAAAGGGCATGAATGACCTGGCAGCAACTGACACAACATCATGAGGGATAGGGGATAGTGGGACTGAAGGCCATAATGTGTAACACGAGAGAGGGACCAAGAAATGAAGGATGGAGGACTATAGCAGGATGAAAAGGGACTTGGGATAGACTCCATGGATGCAATGATGACTCAACTCAGATGTTCTAGCCAAGGGTGACTCAATGGTGCTGCCACGCAGAAAAGGTCCAATGGAAACCATAAAAACATAAGTATAATATGGTAACTCACAACGCAAGTCGACACAAGTGTGGACAAGTATGGAGGCAAAGTGATGCCCCCATTACGAGTGTTACAAGTGAATAAATCTGATTTTGAAGAAGGGTGAAGTGGCGCTTCTTGGAAAAAATGTGTGCTGGTGAAGTATCAAATCACAAAAAGCTAATAGATACCCATTTGAGGGCATGGTGAGATCTTTCCAATGGTATAGATGATTCGTCAAATTGAGCTACGGTTTGGTCACAGTAAGCAAAATAAAAATTAGGGGTTTTCTTTTAATAAGGCATTATCCTTCCAGATTCACTCATTTGTCGGTGGAGCTATGGTGAATGTCGTCAGGAGAGGAGGCCTTAAATCTTGTGGCAATTGTAGCAGATAAACCGACCATTGGAATTTAAGATCCAACAGTTGTAGGTAAGATGCCTAATCCTACTCTTTCATTTTAGTGGGTTGAAATTTGATCTTAGGTACCTAGAGCTCATGAACAAGCTAGGTCACAGTTTCTTGGGGTCTGTTCTGTGACCTGGGTAGTAGGTACTGGGAAGAAAACTGCTACTTGTCCCAGGGAATGACCTGGAAAGTGTGACCTGTCAGAGAAAGGGGGTTCTAATGCTATTATGGGCTGAGATCTGGGATTTTACGGTTGAGGGGCATGGGTGCCCCCAAGAATGTTATGGAAATGCCAAAATGTATTTAAAAAAAGGGAAATCTAAACACATTTTAATTATGTGGTGGCCACTTGTTTTCGGTATGGTTATGTAGTTTGAGAAAGGAAATAGACGATTACCAATATCTTTTGGTACTGCATATATGAATCACATGGAATTTAAGTTTCTGGGTTGGCATACATGGTGTTACTATCCCAAAGATAGGATTTGGGGATAATGAATTGATGTTCTCCCAGAAAACCCATAGGTTGGTCAACCACAATGTCTATGAGACTGGGTTGCTGATGAAATGTGAAGGAATGATGAGGGGTATCATCCCTAGAGCGATCTGAAGTGATATGGGACTCTAAAGGTTCTTCTAAATGTGTAAGAATAATGGGACTAGATTCGACACCACTAGATCCACTAGGAGAGTAGTGGAGAAGAGATTCTTCTGGTCTCTCAAATATGGGTGCCCCCTTACCCAAACATCGGGTGTCAATGTAATGGCCACAAGGTGCATGTGGTTTGAATGCATGAGTTCGATGTAAGGGGGGATAGATAAAGTCAGGAGTGGTGGCTACTTCCATAATGTCATCATTGTAATAGAAGATGGGGTGACTGATGGAAGAAATACCACCTAACATGGCAAAGCTACCTTACTCTTCATCATGAGAGGAGAGGTTCGCATGTGTATCGTCACAAGGGGTGACATAAGAGTAAGCATCCAAAGGATTGACCGATGTTGAAACTATGGAGGTTGTTGAAGGGAGGTCAGGCGAAACATTAGGGGAAGTCTCAATGAGGACTTCCATCGAGGGTCTCATGGATGATGATAGATAGCATATAGAGGACCAAGGCCCCGTTATCTCAATATCAATGGGACTAGCTGTGTCCTCTGGTGTTGCCAAAGCAAGATGTGAAAATAAGGGAGCGGTTGACTCATTGCGCTTGGCCTCGAATTGGCGTAAGGCTTCTAAAGAGGAATGATACTCTTCAAGGTGAGGAAAAAGGTGAGTGTAGTGGCCATGGAAATCACACAAATCACAATGGTGATTTGTGCACAATGGTTTGAGTTTCGGGATTGAATCGGGTATAGTGACATATACCTCTGGGATATCAGATTCCGGAAACATCTCATTGACCATGGACTTGAGGTGAGGCAACTCCGAACAAGTATGGGTGGCGTGGCCAAAAACATCACACAAAGCACACTAGATGGTACGCTTTGGAGGCCAAGAAGGGGCAGGGTTTGTCGGGGTAGCCTTATCCTCTGATGCCCCCTTGCGAGCTTTTCCCTTCTTACTCGAAATGCTCGCAACGGGAGGTGGTTCCTGTTGAGGTGAATGAGGCACTGTTATAGCGGGAGAAGTCATAGGGACTGGTTGAACCAGGGTCAAAGCAATATAAGTTTTGGGTTGACGAGGCAGGGTAGCGGCTGGAGGATCGAGGTACCAGACGGGAAT
>JAXQQM020072975.1:0-96727 GCA_034641835.2 Pinus albicaulis
GAGAGAATATTAGATTGTGAGTCCCTAAAAATCACAAAGTCCAACACCAAATAGATATGAGTTTTAAACCTTATCTTTGATGAGGTGTTGTCATGATCCACTGATGAATTGTTAGTGAGATCCAGATCTAGAATGTTTCAATTGATGTACTATAAATTCAGATCATGAGATCAATACAAGAGTAAGAATATGGCATAAAGTCTTCTCCACCATTTTCTTGTTGTGTCTTTCTTGTGCTTAATTTTTAACACGGTACCAGAGCCATGGCTAGCTGATTATGAGAAAAGCTATGTTTCCCCACCAATAAAATTGCAGATCTACATCAATGAATGTAATAGAGAGGGCACTAATGAGATGATCAGTGAATTGTTATTTGGGCTGTCCGCACCATAAGATCAAGTCCAATAGTGTGTACCCAGATCAAGATCAAGGCTTCTCGGAGGTATGCTATACAACCTCTCTTTCGACGAAAGCCAAGCAAGCTTTGAGGCTTTCTACTAGATCCTTTCAATATTTCGAGCTCTTTTTCTGTTTCTTGGTCAAGTTAAAGTCAATCCAAGAATTTTCTGTTTCTGATTTTGAGTATCTTGAACGAAATTCTGTTTTCAGCTCTTTTTCTGTTTCCAATCCTTTTTTTCAATGTTTTCTCTCTGTCATTCATCCTACAAATCAAATAAAAAAGCTTTCTTACGAGCCAGATCTAGTTTTTTAAGTTCCAGGTGCTTAATTCAATGAAAGTTGATCCTATTTGTGCTGTTGGGTTTTTCAAATCTGTGAAGCCTAATCAATATACAGTGAGGTTGATCATCAAGATCTACATCTTACAAAATGCCAAAAACCTATCACAAGCTTACCATGACACTTAGTATGGCCCTACGAAGAAAAACTGTTATCTTACCCGATCAATGGTTCTTATCTCAAGAACTAGTACTTAGATATTGTTGAGGGATATGTTCATGTATGAAACTATTCTGGTCATTTTTCATTTTTTTTTGTTTCGTTTGATTTTATGTTTACTCCCTTTTGATGTTTTATATTTTTACCCTTTTTCCTACATTTGATATGTCAATCCTTCGTTGATACATAAAAATGTCAGATATGTATTTTTAATAAACTTAACATAAGAACACCATTTTTTTTTACTCGCTACAACCTACCCAAAGTTGAAACAAGCTCAGAGGTATAACTATCACAGTTTTAACATTAATTGATTTTAAGCTTGAGTAATCCTGTCATAGTTATAGTATAATCATTTCATGAACCTGTCACTATAATGCGACGTTTCATTTTTTTTTAAATATTTGTAAACTTTGTCGAAAGAGCGACGTTTCATAATCTGATATCTCCTGATTTATGCAAGCTCCAAAACATAAAAGTGGATAGCAACAAAGAAGATGCTGCAATTTGCAAATGGAACATTGGACTTTGGCATTATACATGGGAACAACAAGGACTTCAGTTGTATGGGTTTTCATACTTAGAGGTAACTAGTGCACAACATGATCTATCTTAACACCACTAGACCCAATTCAAGCTATGCAGCCAACAATATCTCCCAATTTATGCAAGCTCCAAAAACATAACACTAGACAACAACAAAGAGGGTACTACCATATATAAATGGGATATTGGACTTTGGATTTTATATGGGGAAAGCAACAAGTCTTAGTTGTGGTTTGTTCAGAGTTCGATTGGACAAGATCCATGGATGAAAGGAAGTCTACAATAGGCTATGTGTTTAGTCTTACTTTTAATTATACTCAACCACTCCAGGGCCTCTTTAATGCACAAAGTTTATGTATTAGAAAGGTAGATTTAGAAATCATTTCAGTTTTCATTTTGTGTTTTCAAGTTAGATATTGTTTCCAAGTTTTCACATTTCTAATTTTATTGCAATGTTGGAGACTGATCAGGGCAGTACAGGAACAACCCCTAGATAGGATGATCGCGGAAAGGGGCCAACAGAAGAACATGTAAAGTGCCAACATTGCTCTATCTTCAGGTATTTTAGTTACTTACATAATTGAAATAATATTAATTTTGTTCAAATATGCAGACACCTGGACATGGTATGCCTGATGATTCCCTCTACGAGGAAGAGCTTCCTTCATCCCAATGTCCATTGTTGTTGCTGCGAAAAAGGCGCGAAAATCAAAGTTGGAATTTGAGCATTTGCTAGACGTGCCTCAAACACCTGAAATAGAAGCGAGGATAACACAGCTTATGACCCAGCTAGAAACATATAAGGTAATAATAAAAAATCAAAAGGATATTTTTTTTGTTCTACATGAGATGAATTGTGATAGTTTGATTTTTAATTTTTACATTAACTAAACTATCAAAAAAATTCTTTTGTATGTAGTGTTATCTGACATCTGCTGCACCCGGTGTTGGTGGTAGTGGGACAGAAGGGCAAGATATTGTCGAGTGACCCTCTCGTACACCTTCTACGCCTTTAGGTGGCAGCCAAGAAACACACCTTGCCCAAGAAGACACCCAGCCAATCACTGAACGTGTTGGAAGTGATGAGGCTGAAATGGCCAACTATATTATTGTGTTTCCTGGAGCTACACGTGTTAGCTCCACGGGGACCATTGATGGCACGTTTTTGGTGAATGATGAAGGTGTCCCTATAAAGCGCGTACAACTCCCATGTAATTTTTAATATTTTAACTATTTCATGTACTCTATCTAAACTATATTTTATCATAATTTTTATTTTTAAATTAATGATAATATCTTTTTTCTGTGTAGGAAACAATGAGTTATACAAGTTTTTGGAGAGCAAGGCGTTGATAATTTTTGGCCCAACCATATGCACAAGGTGGAATTCCCAGAATTCCAACCTAAAAAAAGAACTTCTAGATTATCTAGAAGCCCTTTTTGGGGTGGGCACATTTGATAGAACAACGGTGGCTCGGGTAGTTGGCAAATATTTGAAATATACTAGAGACACCTATAGGATGCAATTTCAATTTAACCATAGATACGAGTGTCCTCTCACAGTTCCAAAGAGTTAGTGGAGAGCACTCATCGATGATGAAAAAGAGAAAAGGGCAAAGAAAGAAGGAAAAATGCTAATTGGACCCGCAAGGTAAATTACAACTTTAATTCAATAGCTTTAATTTTCTTTATGTCTAAAATAAAAGTGTGCTACGTCATATCTGACTTCAATCTTTTGATGATAGGTTGCCTGACACCTCGAAGGCAACCAAAGCTAGGATTGAAAAAAAAGGCCATCACAAGCTAGGCCAGGGCAGCTACTTGAAATTAGCCACAAGAATTGTAAGTAGCTAAACATCTTATAATTAATTCTATCGCCTTCCAAAGTTTTTGTAATCCCATCAAATAACATTAAAAATACGTAATCATATGTAATGTAGGGTGATGACTTTGGAACGGAAACTACAGAGGAAGATAAAAATATCGCTTTCCATTCCGGCTATCAAGCCATAGTTTAACATCGTAGAAGCTTGGGACAGGTCCCAAGATCCAGAATGCCTGATAAGGTAAAACGTTAACCTTTCAATATGTTTGTTTTCGTCCATAAATTTAATGTCTAACAACTTTGTTTAAATTAGGGGAGCAACACTACCAACGAGCCAAATAACCCAGTTGTAGAGCAGTGCATTGAGAACGAAATATTGCTAGATGTACATGTTCCTCACATGCAACCTGATCATTGTAGTGGGGACCAGGCCAGAAATGCTACTATGAGTGAGGGCCGGACGGTAATTAATTTCCACTTATAATTTTTTCTAATTATACCTTGATGGTTGTCCTTGTAACGTTTTTTGTTTAAATGACAGAGAATGTTGTACTTGAGGATCTTACCACCAGAGAGGAAGACAGGGCAACGGTCCCAATTGCAATAACTGGTGCACTAGGTAAATAATCTCATTGCAATTTTTTTTATTAATATTACTGAACTAGTTCAATGATATTTAAAATCTGACAATTAAAATTTAATATTATCTATTTTTGTAGGTGACGCCCCATCACTGCATGAGACCAGACGTCGTGACTACGCAACTAGGTCAGCTATGCAGGAAAGGCACGAAACAGGAGTAGAGCATGATGATGTTGATGATGTAGTTATGAGCTTTAGAAGTAGGAAGAAGAAAAAGAAAATTTGATAATGTAAAATATTGAATTATTACAAGACAAATGTTACCATACTTGGAAATTTTTTTTGCGTTATATTAAAAACTCATTTATCATACTATTTTTATGTCAAACACTTTCAATTTTTTCTTGCGTACTTTTTGTTGCATTGTTTTTTATTAGTTATTGAATTTTTTTTTTCATGCTCATGAAAGTAAAAAATGAAATATAGATTGGGTATTGGGGAATTGAGAGTGATGTGAGGGGGGGAGGGGGGAGGGGCCATAAGAGCTCCCACCTTCATGTGGTTAGCCCTGTTTAGTAGAAAATAATTTATTAGAGTGATTTAATCTTGGAGAAAATCTCCCTTGATCCAACGTAGCAACAGAAAAGTCACTGTTGACTTAGTTGCTACTCTTTCAGATCGTGGGAGGCTTGTTCCAAGTTCATGCGACTCCAATAAATTGTTCTTGAAACAAAGAGGAGATTATTCAGATATGTTTTGACATTTTCAACATATTTTCTAACATTATCACAAGAATGCATCTTAGAGTAAAAAATACTACATCAATTACTTGTATTTATTGTATAGATAATTATGGATTTTGATTGACTTGGCAGCGCAGGTACAAATCCTCTTGCATTATGAGCAATACAACTTGTCAACCAGGGTCATGTCCAGGATATGTTTGCTTGTACGCTTGACCAAGTTCGTAATGTCACATTTTGTAAGTTCCTTTACAGTTCATAATTCAATATTAAGCTTGTTCATGATTATTATCTAGGTTTTTTGTATGTGTTTTTTCATCTATTTGATTGTAAGCAACTCTGCATGTTTCCTGTTGTTCACTATGATTTCTCCATTTACCACTCCCAGGATGAATCTGACTTTATTGTCCAATTTCAACAAATCAAACTGAAGGTTGTCCAATTGGACTTTAAGCGGTTCCTTGGCCTTTGCGTTCAGCTGGGGAATCAATAGCGAAGGAGACTGTGCCCTATCCCCCAGGGGAAGTGGTCTGAGAAGGGTCGACAGTGTCTTTTCCCATCTCTGTAGCATAAGGCCTCCAAGATACCAAAATTACCTTCTTTCTATGAGAAAGACAAGTTGATATGCACAAAAAATCCAACAAAATGGTTTGCAGTTTGTTTAAGAAAATAAGATTGAAAGAAAGATAGCATATTAGTGCCTTTTCACTCAGCATATGGGTCATGACTAAGGTTTCCCACTTCTAACTCTAGAAGATCCACCTAGTACTTTTTACATTATTAATGAATTACATAGGTAAAATTAAGAATTATAGTATGATTTAATAAATCCAAAAAATAAAAATTAGTATGGAACTTCTATTGTGTTTTTCAATATACGGTGGTGGTGTTGGTGAGGGGGTGCAGGGAGGGTGGTACTGGTTATTGGACATGTTGTTTCCAAGGCATTCATAACTTCTATAGGCAATGAAATCAAATTCTGTTGAAGACCCATTTGAGGTAGCAAAGAGATCTTTCTATTGGTATATCTAAATTGTTCTTTCGTAGCTTGTGGAATGGGGAAATGTCCACCGGAACTCAAGGTATGTGAAAACTTGTTGTGTTATATACATTTAGAGCTTCAATTGATGATATATTTCAATTCGGGGAGTGAAATGGAATCTTGTGAAAAATCAATTTGGAACAATACCCCTTTTCTCCCAATGATTTCTTTTCTGATATTTTCTCCCTATGATTGCTTTCAAATATTTTATTTATATCTTGGTAGTAACTTGTAAGTCAGGCTACGCAAGATCCCACATTTCTTTATAGTATTCACAACCAATTCCATTAAGGTTATTGTCAGGACATCTATGGTTGATTCTTGATCACATTATATTTTAGGATTTGGGGAAATGAAAGGTGGATCGATGTGAAGGTATCTATGCATGACCACCCTGCTTTCCTCAATAATTCTCTAGGATTGGAAAAGAAGCTTAAGTGCTTTGGGGATTCTTTCTTCAAAATATTTTTTGCTTGGTGGTACGACCATCAGCTGCTTTCAGGGAAACTATCTTATTCTTTGCATCTTTAGGTATTAGGGATTTTAAAAAGGATTTTACGTGCCTATCCCCTGACATTAATCCATCTATTTTAGTTTGCAATTGGGCTTTCTGAACCTTCTACATTTTATCCACTTGTAAATCATGTTTGAGATTGGATCCTGACACTGAATTTTGTTGTCATAGGGTTTGAGCTTAAGCCTCTGAGGAAGAAGTTCTAACTCATCTTTAACATCTTTGTGATGCTTTCACTGATGGTGGTGATTCGTCTCACATAGTCATCCAGGAAGGTTGATAACATTTCCCTATTAGGTAATACATCCTTTAACCTCCCCTTTCTCTTGGCAATAAATTCCAGATTATTTTGATAAACTCAACACAAGTGGGATGTGAGTGTGAGACGTAAGTAGTAACCACAATTCTGAATACACATTTTTTCAGTACCCCATGAGATGGCAAAAAAAAGAGGTTGATGGTTGGATTGGTGATTTTTCCCATTAGTACTTGAACAATATGGCTACCTGCATGATCTAAGAAAAAATATTTTTCTCGAATAGTAGGGTCCTATCAAGTCTGTACAACATTCTAGTTGATTTTTTTGCAAGTTGACACGTGAACCATAACTCAGAGGAGATAGGGATTCTAAATTTATTGGGTTTACAAAGGCCCAGTCTAACGTTGAGGGCTTTTCAGACAACACATTCCCACTAGGGCATTTGAATGACTAGTATCTCCTTGTTTTCATGGGTCTCAATCATGTTAAAGTCACTACATTAATAGCTAGTGGGCATCTGGAAACTCATAATCCGTTCAGTGTCCAAAGGTTGTGCATTCTGCAACATCATTTCAAATATAAATGTTAGCTGGACAAAGAATCCAGCTTTCAAGATTCACCAACATCCAGCTTTCCATATTCGTCAACATCTAGCAATCCAGATTCAGCAACATCCAAAGTTTTCCTAAGCCAGTAATTGAGGGTTTCGTTTGGGGCATTAATTCCTTTGACCAACCTGAAAAAGCCCTAATTGTGTGCCGCCCCTGCTGCATACCTGTAACAACCACTGTAATAAATTCCTTCCTTGTATATGATTTTCTATAATTTCTGCCATTTGTTATCTCTATCCCCCAATTCTGATGGTAGCCCCACAGATGCACAAACAAATCTGTAATCCAATGTATGTTTTGATCATAAACACAGATTCCCATTGATCTTAATCTCTTTGGTTTTTTGGGTGGCTCTATTTATATATCATAAGCAGGAGCAGGAGACGAAAATGAAGATAGTGGGTAGCAGCATAAGCATGTGTGGCAGTTAGCCAAGAGAAACATTACCCTTTGGGGGGATCTCTTTGGCCTCATAAGGACAAATCGGATTGAAATAGTCGTGGAACCTAGGCATAGCTTTTAACAACCATGCTGAAATGTATTGTCTTTTCCAAGCATCATCCTGGCTTGATTTTAATAGGTAACCTTAATAACTCCTTTCGTTATCTTGCTATGGAAACTTTTGCTTTGGACTCATGCTTTGCCATCTTTACAAAATAGTTTTGAGTTCACTTGCTTGGATTCCTCACACTCAAGTCAAACATGTTTTAAGAGACCTGAACAGGGAAACAAAAAAGTTGGAAAATCTATCCTTATCAGTCCCTTTTGGAACTGAGGGTAAACAGAACCCTAGAGGAAGCAATGCTACCTTAAAAATATGACAATGAATTTCAATTCAAATTTTTTTATTATAAGACTATTTGCATGCCATGAATGCTGCATTACAAAGGCATTAAGGATGCATGTGGATGTTGTTATAATAAACATTATCTCTACACAGTGATTGCAAATTTAAAGTACGAGTATTAACATGCAACATCTTTAGTCTCAAGTGCAATAGCTACAGGCAGTGTGACAGGGAGGCACTCAAGGTAGTGAGCACAAAATCTCTTTTGTATTCTCGGCCCAATCTACCCCCGTTGAACTTCCTGATCTTAGTTGGGTAGCTGTTGATGAAAATTTTATCATTATAGATGACTGGTAGTCAATGCTTGTTATATTTTGATGCCAGCTAAATGTTACGGTGCTAATGGAATTTTCTATGGATTGTATCCATATGTTTCTTTTGGAACTTAGTATTAGGGTTGATGCACAACTTGTCTAGCCATACTAGTGTACTCTTAAAACCCTTTTCAATATTCTCCACGGAACTTATGGATGTATCTTATCTGCTCTTTGACACATTTTTTGCTAATATAATCTGCCTTGTTATTGTTAAAAAAAAAATTGATATTATAGGTTACATGCAATATTTTTGTGGTTCTAGCTAGATCTGTCTTCTTGTTTTCAGTATTTTGCCTCAGTGGTCCTCTTTAGTTTAAATTTGCAAATATTCAAACAAGTGAGAAGAATCATCTGATTGTTGAGAGATTCTTCATTACCTTCATCTGAATTCTTGTAAATTATTCTCTTAGATGATGATAATTGCTTTGTTTTCATTTTAGTTCTTGCAATTCGTCTCTTACCATGCAATTAATAGTTCAATGCTTATTTTATTTGCCTTTGTTTATACAATGTAATATATATATATATATATATATATAGTGGATAGCATTTCATCGATGAATCATACAAGGGATAGGAATTGATAGTTGTTTATGCACGTGGCAACAGGAGAAGCACAATATGAAGTTAAGGTCCAAAATTGCTGGAATCGATTAAGTTTGTTATTATGAAAGCTAAGCAAAGGTGATGACTCTACTCTGCCTTGAACAAAAACCATGTTAGTATGTGCTTTTGTAGAGTCATATCGAGATACCTTCTTCAGTTTTACATAGGTTATTTAGTTTTATATGTGGGAGTTTTTTCTGAGATCATTAATTATCTAAGGCATTGTTATCACAACTGAATCTCCCAATTGTAAATATTTTGGCTCAATAGTATTTTGTGAAAGATGTTGAACTCATTGAAACCTACTCAAACAAAGGAAAATACTCATTTTTTCTCAATATTTTACTCTCATTTTGGTCTCAATTTAAAATATATGTCTGTGTCTGTGCATTTGTATGTCAAAG
Source organism: Pinus albicaulis (assembly GCA_034641835.2). Lineage (NCBI taxonomy): Eukaryota > Viridiplantae > Streptophyta > Pinopsida > Pinales > Pinaceae > Pinus > Pinus albicaulis. The sequence goes on from JAXQQM020072975.1 coordinate 9,194, forward strand.
GGAGGGGGTGTTTGTATTGGTTTACACAAGTGAATCTTGAACAAAAATATCATTAACGCTTGATTAATCTGAGTAAATAGAGAGTTGCCTGTGAACAAACACGTGCCCTTCATCTATCAGAAGAACATCACCCAAGAGTTTTGCGAAAGTTATAGCTATTGGTATTGTGATTCCTGTGCAATCTTGAGTGGCAGCCATGTAACTTCTAATGAATAAAGATGTATCTTTTCAATGTCATCAAAGTTTATCCTCCTTGACATCTTACCTAGGTTGTCTTGTGGTCAGCCTCTTGGTTGGTACAATATTTCACAAAACTTAGAGTACCATGAAGTAGAAACTCTAGTATTTATCATGGAAATTTGCCTTGGGCATCTCTTGTGCTTGGTGTATTGTTTGAAGGGTATTCCAAAAGAGCTCTCGCTCACAGATTCTGGAGTATTTTGATGGACTGGAAGGATTTCCTAGGGACTGTCTTAATGATATATTTTTTTATAGCTTTCATGAAAGGGTAATGTCTCATAGACAAGTATCCCCATATTTTTCTTTTGCTCTTTGGTAGAAGGCAGTAATAAAACGAGCTTCAGGTATCTTCTATTTATCAGTTCACAATTTTTATTTTGGGTCTAGATAGCTCCTAATGCCCAAATCAAGTGCATTAGTTTCTCATATAAGAAGAATGCGGAGAATAGAATGTCACAACATATTTAGAACATCCATCAAGCTAAAAAAATAAGTTATGACTATGCAACGTGAATATTTCAGGAGCTCATATAGTCAAAAAGCATTGGCAGTTTTCAAAGAGCTCATATCACTTTTGAAGTGGTGAGAGTAGTTGAATTTTATTGATGTTTTCTTTAGATTTTAGGTCTTTGACATCAAACAATAGAAATGCTTTTCTAGGACCTGCACTCCCACTCCCATTATGTACTGTTTCAATTGTATTTTTTTCCTGTGAAAAGAAACCCGTATTTTCATTCATAAAAAAAGAAAATACATTTGTATATACACATTTTTCATGTATATTCTTCAAGGATCAGCCCCGACCTTTCTGTGGCAAAAACTATCAAAAAATTTAATAGTTATCTGTATACCTGAAGCATACAATCAGTGCTAACATATCAAAAAGCATACATGAATACAAGTTCATGTTTGTACGATATCTAAATCATGTGGTTTTATACAAAGTCTGCTATATAAACATACAAAAAGGGTTTCCCGCATGTGATAAACACCTAAAGCACCAACATGGGAGATTTTACTCCAGCTTAGCCAATAACCGCTGTTAGTCGACTTTGTTATAACAATTTGGTTTTCTTGAAGAATATCACCTTCAAAATTTTCATTCTTCAGCAGTAGTGGAGATTAGCCAAGAAGCTAGATCACACAAAGTTCTCAAGGAGCTAGACCACCTTGCCATCATTGTCTCTTCAGAATGCACAATGGGATAAATTTTCCAGACCTTTTAATCAAACTGAAAAGGAAAAGTCGTCCTTAAATGTTAAATACTCTGAAAATTGCCTTGAATTTCGTTATTCAATTTGCATTGAATTGTGAAAGGCATTGAAAATGAAGGATGAAACCAAATTTTCTACGCATGATGAAACCAAATATGGACGAAGAAAATCCCCAGTCGACTCGTCGAAACCTCCCTACACAGACAAACTTTGATAGCAATAAATAATAGTTTCCATTCAAGTGTATAGGCCTTAATTGATAACAAACTTTGTGCACATGAAATATAATAGCAGGCTAGAACATTTGACATGGCATGACTCCAAAACGTACATTAATGGGTGCTTATTTAAGTGCTTGTTGTGGAGGGCTTGACTGGTGTTTTGCCTTCATTATCTTGATCCTCTAGCTTTGATGTCCTTTTCCATTATAAATTATTGAGATGATGCTCAATATTGACCTATCTAGATCCTTGCTGGCAGTAATGAGTGAGGTTGGTGTTGGAATTTCCATTCACTTATTTTTTTTGCCGTTTCTTATGTTGCAGCCATATTAAAGAAATCACTTTGTTGGTTATGGCTTATAATAGTAGCATAGCCACACAGGTTACATAACAATACTTGTAAAATAATGCAAATCAATTTGATAAACTAGAGAATCCATGGATGGCTTACATGATCTCAAATAATTTAAAGGGCTAGGCATATTATCCATGGATGGCTTACATGATCTCAAATAATTTAAAGGGATAGGCATATTGGATTGCTTTGCATTGGCATGCTTGTCGATTGTTGCATCCAAACTAGGTGAATTTGGAGATTGTTAACACATAATTGTAATCTTAATCTCAGCATTGTCATTTTCAACAGGTCAATAGATATACCTTTGTTGTTGGGTTGGCAATTTGGAAAACCTTACTACTTTGGACTTTTCTGCTATCACGGTTATTAGGTCACGAGGAAAAATGTGATGGGATTATATTGGTTAATTTCAAGTTACCTAAGTTCTAAAACCAATTTCAAAGAACTCTGTTTCACCAGACTGTAAGACAATGCGAAAGCAGGTTAATCGACCAACTATGAAAGTCTAAGAATTATCTCAGGCTTGTTATCATCTTGTGCTATTGTTAATCTACAATTGTCTGGTCTATGTTGAAGTCTAAAGTTCAAGGTTAAATGAACCTTAGTCCGAAAGGATCCTCATCCGAGGTATGAAATGCCATCACAAGATCCGAGGTAGGGAGATCTTTTCAAAACCTTGTTGAAGTTCTCCTTTTTGTGTGACATTCAATATGATGATCAATATACAAATATTTGAATATGACACCTTTTTTCGAGCCTCATCTTTCCTATGTATATCTCTGCATCTTTGAAAACATCCGTGTTATTTCTTTGGACGGTAGAGTCAATTTGGCTTATATATATAAAGTTAAGCACTGATAGAAAGTCAAATTTGGGAATCTAAACTTATGGGGGTCAAAATTAAAGTGTTTTGTGGACTAGTTTCATCATTCGAGCTACAGTGAGGTATGTTGAGCTCCAAAGATGTTCTTTTCTTCCACCACATTCCACTTAATTTCCTTTGTCCCTTATTAATTACAGGCTTAAATGATCAATATGATTAATTAAAATTGCTTTAAGAATGTATATAATTACTAACTTGCTATATTTTCATGATTCTTTTGTTGCAGTACTTTTTTACTAGACCTAGCTACAGAATGCAGACATTTTGTAGCTAGTTGCCGATTCCGCAGCTGTCTTCATGTCTACGCAAGTTCTAGGTGTCACCTCGAGGAAAAATTCATATGGGAATATTCCACATCATTCCTCCATCATCTCTTGCTCTCCATGAACTCTGAACAAAATTCTACAAGTGGTTATGCACGTGGGAAACCAAAACTAGGAGATAGACTTCTAATAGGACAAGGACTGTACAGATGTCCTTAATCATAGTATGAGACCACCACCAGAGTTCTAGTTTGATTTTAATTTGGAAAGACATTTATTCCTATGTTATCTCAAAGACAGTTATCTAATTTTGTTATAAGTATGGCTCGGGAGACTGAGAAACAGCTGGTTAGATTTCGTTTTGGTTGCTAGATCTCAGAAGTCTGTAACACTCTGTTTTGAAGTATTTTCTCCTTTAATGAAACAAGCATCACTTTATTGCAAGAGCTGAGTCAATATTGAGTAGGTTTGCGTGCTAATCCGGTGGTAGAGGGCCCCTGCTACCTGAGAAGCTTTGTTCATATGATTTAGATAAGTAACTGCATTCCTAGTTTAAGCAATTTTCTGAACTTTGTGTTTTATATTCACTTGAATTGGATGCTACAGTTTAGTCTTGTTCTTACGAGTTATTCCAAAATATTACTAATATTGAATGAGGTATAACTGTAGTGTTTTAGGAGTTAGTTGCATTTCTTTGAACTTTATGTTTTTGTGCTCAATTACATCAGTTGTACATCTAGTCTTGTTCTTATTAATCTCTTCCAAAATATCACTAACTTCGGATGAGATATAGCTGTGGTGTTTCGGAGCTTACTGCGTTTTGTTGAATTTTATGTTTTATGTTCATTTGCATTGAATGATACAACCAGACTTGTTTTTACAAACTCTTCCAAAATATCACTCATATTGAACGAGAGAGGGCTGTAGTATTTCATAGAATTAGTGCATTTTAGTTCAGTTGAAATACTCCGGAGGTAGATGTTATTCTAGTTTAATTCTGTCACTATATTTCAAGTTTGATAATGGCACTTTAGTTCAACTCTGTTCACTGTAATTCAAGTTAGATTAGTGGCATTCTAGGTCAGTTCCAGTTCACTATATTTCAAGTTAGGATAATGGCATTCTAGTTTAGTTTTGGTCACTGTGTTTCAAGTTTGATCAATTGCATTCTAGTTCAGTGTTATCCATTGTTCTTCAAGTTGTATTAACTATCAAAATTAGACTTCACGACCTTCATTGTTTACAAACTACTCTTGTTCTAACTTTCTATTAATGCATCATTATATGGATAGGAATTGGTGATATCAGTTTAAGGCCTTGATTGTTCTGCAATCTTTTGCAATTTCACAAATAAGCCTTTTTCCCAAGAACTATTCTAGAAAATCTTTAACTTTTGAATGAGGCTTAGTAGTGATAATTTGAGCTGCAGAATAGATTCATTTTAGCATTACAATTTAATTCAGAGTAGAAATCTTATTGTGCTACAAGTAATCTTTTCTAATTGTGTTCCAATAAACCTCTAGCCATGGATGAGATTCTTTGTAATATTTTAAGATGCTTGTTTTACTTAGGAGAACCTCATTTGCACTAAACTTGTCCTTTTCTCAAGCTATTCCAACATATTTCTAATGAATGAATTGGATTAGTTCATGTTATGAGTTATTGAGTTCATGTTGTGATTTATGAGTCATTATCAAGCTTTGCATTTTTTGTTCTTTAGTGCCATACATAGTTTAGAATAGGTTTTGCTCTGTTTTAGTGTAACCATCAACTACTCTTTTCCAACACTTAGTTCTTTTCCGTTCTAACACAAAACCACAAAACCAAAAACATCAGAAAAAAACACTAAACACAACGTAGTGAGAAACAAATGCCTAGGCACATATAGTGCACCTCACTTCAGCAGTTTACTAGCCCTGGTTGACAATTAATGAACTCAATTTAGGAACACTAAGTTGAGCACTACAAGGTATGGTCACTTGGTTATGTTACAAAGATAAGGGAAGCCTGTCACTTTGAATCATAGATTGTGTATATGCTTTTAAGTTTTGGATTGAAGTAGCCTAGGAAATATGTTGTATGGTTGTAAGCTCGACGTTAGACATTTTTAAGGTCTTTTTTGTTGTCCCATAGTGCATTTTCATCTCTTGTAGTAAGCAAGGTTTCTTGCATAAACTAGTTGTTAATGCGTCAAATTTCAAAGTTTTTGTGGCAAGAGATATTTGACCATTTTTTTCTCTTGTGGGAAAGTCTTGGCTCCTTGTGATTTATGAGGAAGTTCATTACCAAGAATATTGATCCTATGGAAAGTAAAATATAAGGCCACGAGAAGCATCTGATCCCAAGTTGCTATGTCCAAGCATAAGATGTTTCTATAGGTCCCTTGGGGTGAAAAATACCCACACCCTCCACCTCTTCGCACCTGCCAACCCTGGATTATTCTTTGAGGCACCATCAAAACAAAGAATAAGATGGGACTAAATAGATAGCCATTTATCAATCTCCTTCTGGAGGAGGGGTAGCTACTAATGTTCTTTGCAATCCAAAGTCTTGAAAGAAGAAGAGGATGGGATTGAAGCTTGAAGGCAGAATTATGATAGCAAAGTCTCTTCCCTAGGATCCATTATTTGAGATGGAATGTTAACAATGGATTTTTAAAGCTGATATTCTAAAATAATAGAGAGAATAATTGTAGCAATGGAGTGGGGTTGGGATCAGCCTTCATGAAAATTTCTCGATTTTTTTCTAACCATACTTTCCAAAAAATAGATTTTGGCAGAGTCAGCCATAATTGTTTGCGATAAGTCTTGCTTTAAAGTTTCTAGCATAATGTTTATCCCAAGAATAAAAACTTATAAACAGAATTCGGCCATACCACTCTCTCTACCAATGGTTGCAAGACGAGGTCCCTATAAACATTGTGAAATTGCATTCAGGGAATAGGTGTTGAATGAGGTGCATGTATTGCGGGATATAAAGACAAAAGGGATTGAATTTAATTGGGTTGGGAGCTTTTTGTTATCGTACTTAAATTCTAGTTGGATGACTAAGTGATCTGATCCTCCATATGATTTTGTTATTGATTTTCACTTGCCCACTAAGGAGGGTAAGTTATCCTTCACTAAGAATCCATCTAGGCATTTTCCCATTCATCCTTGGCTTATCCTATTATTTTTGTAGGTAGTATTAGGCATGTTGGGTTCCACATCCACTAAGGTAGAGTCTTTGCAAAAGGATCAGAAAACTTTGAAATTGGATCATTCCTTTCCTTAAGTCCCATTTCTTGAGTATCAAATTCAGATCTCCCATAATTACGAGACAGGGGGAGTCTAGTAATCCTCTGAGCTTAAGCCCCTCAAAAAGATGTTGTGGGTACACTTGAGGCCCATAATCATTTAATAGGTTCAAGGGTCGGTTTAGTTCCCCAGAGAAAGTGGTTATGAACATTGTGTTATCTGATTTTAGATTACTAACTAGGTTGAACTCTGGTTTTCATCCTACCACCATTCTACTAGAAAGGCCTTGTGCATTGGAACAATCAAATTTCCAGTCCTTTTTATGAATCACGGTCTCTTGAATGAAAAAGATCGAAATTTTGTGAAAAAAATGAATATTTGTAATGTACCCAACAATAAACTTCACTGCTTGAGCTCTGTCAACGGTGGGTCACCCCTGAGCTAGGTCTATGACTTCACAAGGGCAAAGGCTTAACCAAAGCTGGCTATGGTTACCTAATCAGTACCAAAAATGGTCAGGGCCTAGGTACGAAACCCCAATAGTACTCCAACCTACAGTCCCTTGTTCCCCATCAGCTTGCAAACAATTTCAGACTGCCCTCTATGTTCGTTGACAAACTTTGTGGTTCTGGTGATTATCTGATATGTCTTTTCTGTATGTGGTTACAAGAAAACATATGGAGGCAAAATATTTTTGTCAAAAATATCTATTTTGTAAAACCCAGTTCATATGAATTTACACATTTGTGGATATCCTTACAGACTAGTTCACAAGTCTCAATATAGAGCCTTTAAAGTCATTCCCATTTAGTCATCTAAAAATAGATGCAATGGATGCCTAAAAACAAGCAAGAACACTTTTAAAACAATACATGTGCCATCTATTTGATAAGACATTGGCTGCTTCTACTGATGTATTTGCCACAAAGAAAAAAAGCTACTGTCCTAAGCTCACCTGCATAATACTTAGCCACGACTCATTAGCAGGAAACAAGATCCCAACAAGGGAAACCTTGCATCCAAGGATTTGAGACCTACTCCATCCGAAACTTAGACGGGTATGCCAAGGATATTATAGGCACACCGTGAGCCATATCATCAAGACAGAATTTTTGTAGGCTGTGACTATCAAATATCCAGGCACATGACATATATCCTAAAAAATTATCTTTTAAAGGATATAATCAGAAACATGCCATTCTGGATAAGAATTGGTTAGTTCCACACACAAGATCATTTGTCAATAGTTGAAGTCTCATGACCAAAAGTTTGTATTAAGAGATAGAATAGGCCAATTTTAGTTTTATTAGAGTTGGATACCATACAACAAGCACCGCACAGAGCAAACCATATACAGGAGGGTGAAAAAAACTAAAGGGAACAAAATTATCACAGGCCAGGGATAGCTCATTTTATACATATGTATACAAGTATATTATTGGATCTTTCTAACATAGATGAGCCTCAATGACTGATTTACTCTTCATAAAACCATAAATTTTATTAGAGTTTTTCACTGGAAAAATAGGAATCAAATGTGCATGGTTCTTATAACTTTCAACTGCTTGAAGTCATTGTATAACAGTGTGTAGATAAAATTGCATGATAGCCACAAAGAAAATATGATGCAAGAACCAGACCTCTTAATTGGAATGGAAAAATGGATCTATAGGCATTGAATTAAAAACGGATCATTTAACACCATGCTACCCAATGAAATATTAATGATCTTCCACAATGGACAATTTTGGAAAAACAAGATCCCTACGGTTTATGTCACCAATGCTAAATGTAATCATGCATTGATTCGATCACTATGCCTTCTTGTGGCAATAGAAATAGCTACATGACCAAGATTGTCCACCTCCTTTGAAACTTCCCTCTTGTTCATAGGGGTATAGTGCTCTGCTTGTCACTCTCCTGAAACTTTCTTCTTTTTCACAGGCGTATAGTGCTGAAGCCACACCCTAGTGTACCAATATTGTTGTGGCCTCATGAGTTTTGTATTTGGATCATAAACTGACTCCTTCCAATGAGTGAGATAACCAACCATTAGTGGAATGGAAAAGGATGCTAAAGGATGCCACAGAGTAGCTAAAGGATACCAGAGAGTAACTAAAGGATGCACAGGAAGAGTGACGTTTCATTTTTTTTAAATATTTTTAAACTTTCGTCGGAAGAGCGACACTCCATTTTGCGTCGAAAGATCGACGCTTAATTTTTTTAAATATTTTTAAACATTCATCGGAAGACCGACGTTACATTTTTCATTGGAAGACTGGCGCTTTAAACTTTCATCGCAAGAGCGACGTTCCATTTTTCATCGAATGACCAACGCTTTAAAATTTCGTCGGAAGATCAACGTTTCATTTTTTGTTGGATGACTGACGCTTTAAACGTCAGAAGAGATAACGTCGGAATTTCGACAATGGTTTGAAAAATTGATAAGCGTTGAAAGACCGACGGTTTAAACATCGGAAGAGCTAACGTCAAAATTGCGATAGTTATTTGAAAACCTGATAAACGTCGAAAGAGCGACGCTTATGGATCGTCGTATTAGCGGCGACTTTGATAACGTTGGTAGACCGACAATTTGGCTAACGTTGGAAAAGCGACAGATGTTTGGAAACGTCGGACAAAGTGTCACTCTTCCGACACTTGATTGTAGTGTCGGAATTGTGACGTAATGGCTAACCACGTTTTGCTCGGCTTCAAACTGTCGCTCTTGCGACGCCTATGTGTCGGAATAATGACAAAGTGGCCATCAAAAATTGGGCCAAATATACTAGTGATACAGTTCCTTCTATGTAAATTTCAGACGTAAATTTAATGCCAAAGCTCCAATGTCAGCCCAAACACCCCTAAAGCTAGAACTTACCAATCCTGGAAGCAAATAAGAAATGAACACATAGATCATAAAAATTTCGCTATCAATTACCAGTGGATCCAAACCTTCTTCTTCATCTCCTCCATTTGTAGTCAAAGTTAATTTGACAGTGGAATAATTAACATAACTTATGAATTGGATGGTAAAGGTGCTGAGAACAAGAAATCGTCCTGAAACCAGTAGGATTTTCTCTTGATGGCCTTCCACGCATTGAGTGAGAGCAAGAAAGTAAATATGACCGCGCAAGCGCACCCAAGTAACAGATCTTTAGGTTGAGGAGGAGAGACAGACACCATCTTGGAACAGTATAAATTCACGCGAGTCCTAGATATCCCTACCTTTACTGCTGTGTATCAAATGTGCGGCTTGAAATTTCCATCAACAAATGCAAATTAATCTCAAGGTCGCAGCTTTTTCATTTCCACGAATTTGGAAAGAATGAAATACATAAAAAAGTGGAAGCGAAATTAGACTAAAGCCACATGAGAAGGTAAAAGAAAGTAACTTAAAGTAATAATTAGTTAATTTAGAAAAATGTGATAGTAAAAAACCTTCAAAAACAAGATTGAACATGGATATATATGAAAAAGTCCTAACAAAGGAGGAATGTATAATGCATAAAAGAGCATAGTCAAGGCGTGGATGAGATTGATCAAGGAGGATTGAAGATTGGCACTCTCAAACTAAGTTACCAAATACATCTAAGATGAATTATGAGAGTGTGGACCATATACATCATTAGCCCAGAGGTACGTTAGAGTGTGGACCATATACATCATTAGATCTCGTCTTCCTGATTCCGGTGCCGCAAATGGTTCGAAAAACCGGTGTCATATGAGGAATATATTGCGTTCTGATCGAATATGGTAGAATCCATCAATAGATGAATTGCGCAGGTGGAATGGGTAGTAAGATGATATTGCAAAACGAAGTGAACAAAGCGACAACGAGGAAGGATGGGCGAGTGTACATCGCATCGAATATTGTTATGTTTACCATTCATTCATTGCAAGTTAAGATATATATCTTGCGATGCGATTGAGACGAGACACGTGTCACATGGACTGACCGTGCGCATATCGCACATCGGTGGAGTTCAATTTTACGGTTAAATCATTGCAAGTTATGTTATTTATGATGCGATGTGATGGCATGACCAGGTGTCAGCACTGCGCACTTCGCAGGATTTAGGATTTATCATTAGCAGCGGCATGTTAAATCTGCGGGAGGCCGAAGTGCAATAAAAGGTTAAAATTGCGATGTTACGATGTGGCAACTCATCGCAACTTCACATCGGTAGTCGCATTATTTAAAGTCATTAAGGGTATGAGTTATAATTAGTGACATGCGATTACAAAATCGTATGTCTTCCGATCTGCGATGAGCCTATAATATGATTGCGATTTGTTTTGAAACTGCAAAGATCCATTAAAGGATTTTTTTGTTATGAGCTTCTGATTGTATACGTGGGTCCATAACCCACAGGTCCATGGTATATGGTAAACAACAGTTTTGAGTAGAGGTTCCACTAATGGACAAGCCACTTAACGGTTGGGGGTGCCCATGTGCCCACCACCCTAACCATAACGTTTAATTCATGGCTTAATAGGCGGAGCAGATAGGGCATGCCAAATTTGGTGGTAAATAACACCAGTTAACTTGAGTTCTCCACATTTAGTAGCATTTTTCGAGGACATATTGGGAAAAAGAGTATGAGGCTTATTTTTGACCATTTTGAGTGAATGAAGAGTCATTCTTGACTAATTAGAGCATTATGAAGCCATTGGTGTAGAGAAAAAAACCATTAGAACACTGTAATTACATGTAATAGAAAAATTTTGAGCATAATGAAAGATGGAAAAGCCATTGGGAGCTGGACCAGCAGATGTAGTGTTAGGTGCCTATATTACTAGTTTAGTCCCTTATTTTTATTAGTGTAGCCCCATTATTTTTATTTTTGTACCCCTGTAATCCTAATATTATATTGTTATTATTGTGCCCTTGCATTATTATTATTAGGTCAACTAGGATTATATTGTGGCCCCATGGATTCCTGTATATAGAAGGAGGTTTTGGTCATTTGTATCATCCAAGAATTCTTCATTTATGTAATGTATTGGAGGTTTCCCCCTTGAAGCGGCTGATTTCTAAGGCATTGATCTTTCTTTTGTTCTATTTTGGAGCTAGTTTCATAACATTTGGTATCAGAGCTTTGGGATTCTAGGGTTTCGTTGCTCCAAACAAGTCATTATGAGATTTTTGAAATAATGTTTTTTCTACGAAGGTTCAGATGCTGAAATTTGTACAGTGCGAAGCAGAAATCCTGAGGAACCTCCTATAAAAATTTTAGATCTTTGTTCGCAATATTTTTGGAAATATGATCTGGGGAAGTTAGAGTTTTTTCAGGATCCCGAATTTTAACTAAAACAGGTCATCATGGAATTGTCGCTATCACTTTTCGTATACAAAGTTTCAGAAGCTGAAATTTTTAAAGTGTGAAGCTGCAATCCTGCAGAACTTCCTGTAAAAATTTCAGATCTTGGTTCTTCAAATTTTTGGATATATGATCTGTGGAATTTAGGATTGTTTCAAGCTCCCAAATTTCATCTCAAAGAGGTGACCATGGGAAAAACATCATAACTCTCTCTCTAAGCGTCGGATTGGAATTATGTAAAATGTGGCCACGAGTACACGAACTGTAGTTTTCGGTATGTAAATTTTAGAGCCGAAGGAGGAAACAGTGACACGTGGCAAGTCGTACAAGTTCGATCTACTGAACCAGTCCATAATTAAGTCATCGAGAGATATTGGGCATAACTTTGTCGTGGAGAATCCAAATCAGGTCAGACCTATGGCATTCGAAAGAAGATTCAGAGGGCTACTTCAAGCCCGAATTTCAGAAACTAAAGATTTTAAATCACAAAGATAATTTAGTTTCAATATCGAGCTCTACAAAATCAAGAAAAAGGAGTGTAATTTTTTTTTCCGAATTGCATAAGTCTTGTGTGAACCATTAGTTTGAAGTGATTCCAAGGGGATATTGAAGCATAGATATCAATATTGGGTTCTAAATTGCCACCTGAAAATAATTCAACACCCATTAACCCTCCAAAAGGCTCTACTATGACTCATGTAGAGGAAGAAGCGCTACATGACATATCAAAATTACAAGAGCAAGTGCACCAATTTTTGCTCTCGCAAAGAGCAACAAAAAATGAAAAGGAATTTTTGAAGAAATGCATGGAAGCTAAGATGGATGGTCGGAAGAATGGAATGGAAGCTAAGATGGATGACATGGAAGCTAATATCGATGAAAAAATGAAAGACAACATGGAAGACATGAAGAATGATCTAAAAGCATACATGGAAGGTTTGATGACAAGGTTAATACAATAATTGATTCCTAATGGTAGAAATATTGTAGAGGAAACTCATGATGAGAACAAAATAAATGTTAACCGTGATTTCATAAACTCTAATGTTGGATTGAAGAACCACCATATTCCAAATATGGATATGAGGAAGTTTGATGGAAAGGATCCCGTAACATGGATACTATAGATGGAGAAATAGTTTGATCTAAATAATGTGCAAAACACAGAAAAGGTACACATTGAAACCTTACATTTAGAACAAAATACATTTGTATGGTATCAATGGCTTTGCTCCCGTAAAAAAATTGTCACTTGGTCAATTTTTATGGAGGAACTGATAGCACATCATGAGGATACAAAGAGCAACACCTTATTTAGCCAATTGATAAATCTCAAACAAAAGGGTTCAGTGGTGGAGAAAATTGAGGACTTCCAAAAATTGAATATAAGGGTAACTGATATTCCAGAGGAACACAAGATTGATGTCTTTATAGGGACTTTAATGGATAACATCCAACATGAAGTTCATGTTTGGGAACCTGATTCATTGGAAAAGGCATTCAGGTTGGCAAGAAAAATTTAATGTAAAATTATGGAGACAAGGAAGCCTACCACTCACATATATAAAGATGGAAGTGTTGCTACTCCTAAAATTCCACAACTTACAAGGTTGACACCACAAAAATTGGAAGAAAAAATAGCAAAAGGGCTTTGCTACAGTTGTGATAGCAAATACACTAAAGGTTATAAGTGTGATGAGAAGAAATTATTTTACATAGGTTGTGAAGAGGAAGAAGAAAATGAACAATAATCTTCAAAATAAGAGGATATACACCAGGAACCAACCCTAGAAGAGGAAGAAATGAGTCTGACCATATCGTATAATGCATTGGCAGGAATTACCACCCCTCAAACTCTCAAGATAGAAAGGCATATCAAGAAGAAAAAGGTAATAGTGTTGATTGATTCAGGTAGTACCCATAATTTTATTCAGTGTAAGGTAGCCAAGGAATTGAATTGTTTCCTATACCCAACACCAAAATGTCAAGTGATGGTTGAAATGGAGGAAATATAAATTTCTCTGGAAAATGCCATAATATCAAGCTAACCATGGGGGAATATGTATTGCATAGTCCAATGCTTTCCATTCCAATGGGAGCTGTTGATGTTGTACTAGGAGTACAATGGTTACAAACTTCAGGGATGGTAGCTTTTCATTTTCAAGAACTTTTCTTGAAATTTTTTTCAAAAGGAAAGGAAATCGAATTATGGGGTATCGAAAGGAAGCTAGGAAATATAATAAGCTCTAATGTCATTAAAAATCTTATGAAGAAAGAAAAAATAGGCGTAATTGCACAATTATGCTCACTAGAAGTTCCAACATTAAAATCATCTATTTCTGTAGATCTCCAAAAAGTCTTGGACAATCATTCCAAGGTGTTGGAAACTCCCAAAGGACTCCCACCTATTCGTGATCATGATCATGCTATTCATTTGATTCCAAGAAGTGTTCCTCCAAACATTGGGCCTTATAGATATCCTTATGACCAAAAGATCAAAATTGAACGTATGATTGCAGAAATGTTATAGGCTGGTATAATTCAACCTAGTCAAAGTTCTTTCTCTACTCCAGTAGTATTGGTGCACAAGAAGGATGGATCATGGCGCATGTGTCTGGATTATAGGGAGCTCAATAAGCTCACCATTAAAGATAAATTTCCCATTCCTGTGATTGATGAATTATTGGATGAATTACATGGAGCAATTTACTTTACCAAGTTGGATCTTCGTTCAGGATATCATCAAATTAGAATGAAGAATGAAGGTATTTCGAAAACAACATTTCGAACTCATGAGGATCATTATGAAATTTTGTTCATGCCTTTTGGCCTTACCAATGCACTTTCTACATTTCAAGGGTTGATGAATTCTATTTTAAAACCCTTCCTTAGAAAATTTGTGCTAGTGTTTTATGATGATATACTAATCTACAGCAGGTCTGGCAAGGATCATGTTCAACATGTTGACAGGGTGCTCAAACTATTGCAGGAGAAACAATTATATGCAAAAACATCCAAATGTTTTTTTGGAGTACAAGAGGTGGAATATCTGAGTCATATTGTATCTCATGAGGGTGTTATAGTAGACCCTAACAAAATTAAAGCCATTAAGGAATGGAAAGTACCCACAACCATAAATTAGTTGCAAGGATTTCTCAGGTTAACAGGGTATTATCTTAAGTTTGTTAAGAATTATCTGAGAATAGCATCACCTCTGACAACATTATTGAAGAAAGATGCATTTTCATGGACTCCTGAAGAAGCTAAGGCCGTTGAACATCTTAAAGAGGCAATGTGCCTAGCACCGGTCTTAGCTATGCCAGACCTCACAAAAACCTTTATTGTGGAATGTGATGCCTTAGGAAATGGAATTGGTGATGTTTTAATGCAAGAAGGAAGACCCATTTCTTTTGAAAGTCGTCCAATCAAAGGAAAGTATTTACATAAAGCTATTTATGAGAAGGAAATGTTAGCAATACTACTTGCACTAAAGAAATGGCGACCTTACCTAATGAGAAGACACTTCAAGGTAATTATTGATCATGATAATCTTAAACACTTTTTGGAACAAAGAATATCTTCATAAGAGCGGCAAAAATGGGTCACAAAGATGTTGGTTTATGACTTTGAAATAATATACAAAAAAGGGAAGCTAAATATTGTTGCAGATGCACTCTCAAGAAAGAATGAAGGGGCGGAAGCATTGTTTTGTGCCATTTCTATTATAAAACTTGATTGGATAACTGAATCAAGGGATGAATGGAAGAAGGACGAAGAAGTGTGGACACTCATTCAGAAGTTGCAGCAAGATCCTAGTACATATGATACATTTAGTTGGAGAAATGATTCCGTATGGTACAAATATCGCTTATATCTTTGTAAGAATTCCCAACTAAAACAAAATATTCTTTTGGAATTGCACACTTCTCCTTTAGGAGGACACTCAAGATTTTTAGAAACTTACCACAGGGTAAAGAAAGAATTTTTGTGGGATGGCCTTAAATCTGATATTCAAAAGTTTGTGGCGGAATGTTTGGTTTTCCAGCAAAATAAAGTTGATAAAATTAAGACCCCGAGTCTTCTACAACCTTTATCCATTCCAAGTCAATGTTGGGAGGAGATTCCAATGGATTTTATCACAGTTTTACCTAAACTTGAAGGAAAGTGTGTCATCATGGTGGTAGATGATAGACTTACCAAGTATGCACACTTTTGTGCATTATCCTATCCATTTAAAGCAAGTACAGTTGCTACTACATTTATGGACATAATTCAAAAGCTACATGGAAACCCAAAGATTATTGTGAGCAACAGAGATCCCATTTTTACTAGAATTTTTTAGACAGAGTTATTTTCTTATTTGGGTACTCAATTAGCTCATAGCTCATCTTATCATCCTCAATCCGATGGTCAAATTGAGATAGTGAATAAATGTTTGGAAGGATATCTTCGTTTTTTTGTATCTGATAAACAAGCACAATGGGTCAAGTGGTTACCTCTTGCTGAATGGTTGTATAAAACTTCCTTCCATACTGCAGCAAAAATGACCCCATTCACGGAACTATAGATATCATCCACCATCCATCACATCATCTTTAAGAGAAAATTCTAAGGTTCAAGCAGTGGAAGATCACACCGAACATCAACAAGAAGTTCTCCAACTCTTAAAGGATAACCTAAATTTGGCACAAATCGAATGAAACAACAGGTAGATCAACATCGCAGTGAGAGAAGTTTTGATGTAGGAGACTCAGTATTTTTATGGCTACAACCATACAAACAAATGTCCCTCAAGCAAGCTAAGAAGGATAATAAATTATCGCCAAAGTACTATGGTCCTTGCAAGGTGTTGCAAAAGATTGGTACTGTGGCTTACAAATTGGAGCTTCCTGCTTCTTGGAAAGTGCATTCTAGTTTTCCATGTTTCATGCTTAAAGAAGGTTATAGGTTAAATCTTCCAGTTCAAAAAATATTGCCAGAACTTGATGAGGAAGGAAAAATCATATTGGAACTTGAAGCAGTCACGGAAAAAAGAACTTGACAACTACGAAATCGATCAATTTCAGAGTATCTAATCAAGTGGAAGAACTTACCCACTGAAGATTCTACAAGGGATGATGAGAATTTTATACATAAGCCTGCATAGCTACTCAAGCGTTGAGGACAACACATTTTTTGAAAGAGAGGGGCATGTTAGGTCCCTATATTACTAGTTTAGTCCCTTATTGTTATTAGTGTAGCCCCCTTATTGTTATTGTTGTACCCCTGTAACACCAATATTTTTATTATTGTGCCCTTAAATAATTATTGTTAGGCCGGCTAGGATTATATTGTGGCCCCATGGACTTCTATATATAGAAGGAGGTTTTTTTCATTTGTATCATCCAAGTATTGTTCATTTATGTAATGTATTGGAGGTTTCCCTCTCGAAGTCACTGATTTCTAAGGCGTTGATCTCTCTTTTCTTCTATTTTGGAGCTAGTTTCATAATATGTAGCCCAGGAGGGGTGAACTGCTTCATCATGCCTATTGTGTAAACTTCATGCGGTGACTTATTTCTCTATTTTACATTTCTATTCAGTGTTATTTAGACTTATTTTATGCTTATAATTCACTAAAGTTCATCTATAATTCAACACGCCTCCTCCTACAATGTGTCCCAACTAAACCAAAGAAGTCTTTCCAAACTCACACTTGGCATCTTAGGAAAACATTTCTCTTTCTTCAAAACATCAAGCACTCTATTCACATGCAAGACATGTTATTCTCTTGTTTTTCTGAAAATCAATATGTCATATAAGTACACAATCACAAAGTCATCAATAAATGGATGCAAAACACTATACATAACACGCATGAAAGTTTTCGGTGCATTACACAAACCAAATGGCATAACCAGCCACTCAAAGAGTCCTTGTTTGGTTTTGAATGCAGTTTTCCACATGTCACTTTCTGCAATTCTTACTTGATGATATCCACTTCGTAAATCTAACTTAGTGAAAAACTTTTCTTCTTTTAGCTGATCAAGTAAATCATCTATCCTTGGGATTGGGTATCAATTATTTACCGTTATCTTGTTCAAAGCTCTGAAGTCTACACACATGCACCAAGTCCCATCTTTCTTTGGAATCAAGACTATGGGTGAACCGCATGGCGAAATACTTGGCCTTATGACTCCTTTTTCTAGCATCTCCTTGATTTTCCTCTTTATTTAAACATTCTCCATTATCAACATGCGATACATGCAGATGTTTGGAGGAGGACAATCTTGCTGCAACTGAATCTCATGTTGAATCTCCCTTTTTGGAGGCCATCCTATTGGCTCCTGAAACATCTCATTATGTGCATCAACTACATCATATAAATTTGATTTCAACTTAGGATAACAAGCCTCAAATGATTCATGATTAACATCAGCTTTAGGCTTAATCATTAGAAGAAGAAAAATTCTTACTTGAATTTACCAGCTTCTTTACCTGTGCAACATTTACCATAGAAATGTTTGTCTTCTTGCGATGTGCTCTAACAATGTAATCCTTTACATATTTGAATAAATGGTATTTTTTCTCATGGCGATGGAAGATCACTTTCCTGTCATACAAGTAAGGACTCCCCAACACAATACCTGTTATGTCAAGCGTCAAGCAGAACCACATCTAATTCAACTGTGTCAACAAAATGTGCAGTTATTGTAAACCACAATATACACTTCTTTGAAACCTGTAAATTTTCATCCTTACAAATCCAACTAAGTGGATATGGTTTTGGATGTGGTATGGTCTCAAGATTAAGTTTCTTGACAAAGTCTTCAGAGATTAATTTTGCTTGTGACCCACTGTCAAACAATGTGTCAATCTTGGTATGTTTGGATATGACCCTCACATGAAACAATTCAATTCTTTCTTCTTCATTTGGAGCATGTATGTGACAGTTTGATGTACTAGTACTTGGTTTAGTTTCAATTTCTTTCCCCTTCATGTTCTTCAATCCCATGGCTATAATTTTAGATTCGTCACCTAAATCCTCTTCTAAATCATGTTGAGTTGTAGCTGCAATTTTCTGTTTCCATTTGTTGTTGTAGTACTTGGGTTTCTTTTCAGGATGTAATTTCCAACAATGATTTTCATCATGGCCTTCTTTTGAACAATGTTTACAAACCAATTTTTATCCCTCTTTCTTAACAAATACATTATTTTTGCTTTACCTTTTGAGGTATTCTCTTTGTTTTTCCACTTAAAAGGTTTCTTCCTACCCTCTTCAGAAATGTTTTTCCCTCTAGATTCTAGATGTGTGGCCTGAACACATACTTCATCTAGACTTGCGGGGTTAAACATGAGAATAGTATGTTTTAGGTAGCTATGTAAGCATCCTATGTACTTGAGAAAAGTATCTTGGCTCTACAAATATACCCCTAATAAGAGAGCTCTTCTCGTAAATTTTTGGGTATATTCTTGCACATCCTGTCCCTTCAATTACATAAATTTTTGCCAGTTCATTATGGCTTTCTTCATATGAGCTAATGGATAAAACTGTTGTTTTATTGTAGTAATAAAATCAGTCCATGATAGAATAATCTTACCATGCTTCTTGATCTCCTCCTTTTTCTTGGCTTCCCACCAAACAAGTGTTGCACCTTCCATTCTCAACGAAGCTAAATGGATTTTGGTATCATCATCTTGAGGGTTCTGGGTTCTTAAATAGACCTCCAATTGCCTAATCCAATTATCAAGCTTTTCTACATTGACTTCACCAATAAACATTGGCAATTCAAACTTAACATCAAGTTTTAAAAAAGGAATTTTACTAGTGTTCTTTGACTTGTGTGGCTGATGTACTGAAGATGAAGTAGAGGATGATGATGATGAGGGTGAGGATGGTGACTTTCCACTTCTTCCATTTCCTCCATTTCCCTTCTTTGAATTATCTTCATCATTGTGACCTCCTGATGATCCTTGTCCTTCCTTATGAAGTTTGGATCCTTCTCCTTCTAGTTTCTCATTCCTTTCTTGATAAAGGATTCTAACCATCTCAGTCATGTCAAGGAATGCTTTCTTGAACACTCTTTCTTCCTCTTTGGGATCAAATTCTTCATGGATTTCTCCTTCGTCTTGAGGCATGCTTAATGGCACTTCCTTAGGAGGTGAATTAGGTGGTGGATATTGTGGCAATATTGCTCTCTTTTGTTGTGGCTCACTTTGAACCCTCTTGATTCCACCAATGTACCTTCTCCTCTCTTGAGCTTGAGCCTAGTAAGCATCTAACACTTGCAAACCGTTAACCAAATCTTTGCACAAAACAACACTAGAGAATAAACTCTAGCTCTAATACCAGCCTGATTTGAAAGGACTATATTAGTTTGTTGTGCTAAGTGTATTTTTAGTTATAAAACATGTGCATACTTGTCTCCATAGTTTTCTTAAGGATTGAGGATTTTAACCATGAAATATAAGTGATTTTAGTGAATTAGAAGCATGAAATAAGAGAAAATAACACTGAACAGTAGTGTATAATAGAGAAATAAAACCACACATAACATTTGCACAGCAGACATGATGAAGCACTTCACCCCTCCTTGGCATGTCCATCTTTCATTGTGCTCAAAATTTTTCAAATACATGTGTTTACGGGCCTCTAATGGTTATTTTCTCTCAACCAATGGCTCCAAAATGCTCCAATTAGTCTAGATTGACTCTTCATTCACTCTGATTGGGCGAAAATTGAGCCTCCAACTCATTTGCCTAGTAACGCCTAGAAAAAGTCCACTAATTGTGGAGAACTCCACCTCACTGCAGTTAAATTTAGCCAAAACCCACAAAAATTGGGCGCGCTCTAACTTTTCTGCCAACGCTAACTGAAAATTTAATGTTAAGGGTAGTGGGTGGCCACATGCCAACCCCCAAAACCCGCGGTGACATTAAATTTGGAGCAAAACTTCAGGCTTGAACTGTGGTTATAGCCTTGAAACTGGAGTTAGATCCACATTAACGTAACCGCTGAAGTTTAAATCGCTCGGGGAGAGTTATCACATGTGACAAGGTTGTAACGTTGCAAAGTTTGTGGAGATTAACCATCAGTTAAACATTTGTTGTTGCAATGACATGTGACCATATACAATGGACCGTCAGTGGGTTGGGACTGTCGGCAGTCCCATCCCCCAACGTGATTGTCATAACACTTTAAATATTACCCGAGACCCTTAGAGGTTAAGTTCTTCTCGTGTCTCATGCTGTGTGGCGGGTGGCTGTTCTGCTGGAGGTCACAGGGTCGAGCCCTGCGGACCTCCATAAAATTTTATAACACCTTCCCGGGGACACGTGGCGGCCTCAGGGTTGGCCACGTGTCACCCTTCCATTGGTCCTTAAAAAACACGTACAACCCTTAACCCAATCACATAGCACCACTTGTCATCCTTTGACTGGCTCTGAGAAAAGGAATATTCTTTGAAATATTCCTTTTTTGCTGACTGTGCACCCTCCATGCTGACTAGGCATCCCATTCAAACCTGTTGTAAAATTTAGTTGTTTGGGAATTCGATTAGAACACAATATCTCCTTGATACGAAATTAGTTTTTCGAACCGTTCATGGTGCCGGAATCAGGAAGACGACATCTACATAACCATCCCGGTTTCAACCCAATCCTGTAAATTTCAATTTTGAGAAAAAATTATGAACTCCTGATCATCCCTCTTGATTCTCAACTTTAATTAAATTTTAGATCCCTCTTGATTCTAAATTTATGGGGTTCAAATAAGGATCCTATCCCTAAAAATAAAACCTCCTTGAAATTTGGAAAAATTTAGAAACTTAACCACCTCAAGGAACCTAAAGCTTATAATATATATATCATTATGAATCTATATTGTCTATAAATATAATTTCATTTGCTATAGATATATAAGAATGGTGCACCAAGAGGGGTATGGGTGCATAGTGTCCTTTCATGGGGTATCTATAAATATACTTTCATATGGCTTCATTCTACGTTGAACATTTCCATGTTCATTTTGATATGATTTTTTGATGATTTTATTTATAATATCTAATATCAGAGGGAAGCATTTCTCTATGAATTTTATTCACATTCAAAATTACAAAATTAGAAAATTATTCAATTGTCACATTTCTAAATTACAAAATTCATATGTTGATCCCTTATAGTAGATTAGATTAAACTTTACTATTATAGACTTGGCTTCAATGCCTGCCATTGGCATCATCTACTTATTTTTCTAATGGGTGATAGGAATGCAAGTCTCCATAATATGTTCATGGTCATATTTTGTAATCTTCCATCTCCTTGGTTCACGTGTCTTTGATTTTATTTTTGTGGGAGTGATTCGAGCTGCTATGACAAGATTATTGTATTGGGAAAATATATATATTTATGCATAAAATATCTATAAATAAAGTGAACGTGTTGTTTTTGAACCTTTTCAAAAAAATGATGCATCACAACCATTTCAACAATTTGTTATGTGAATTTTCCATCTTCATATGGTCACACAAAACTTCTTTTTACATGTCTTAATCACATACAATAGTAGGTACCATTCTCTTCATTTCCTAATGGGGGGAATTGAAAACAAAGGCATTTCCTACAATAAAAATACACAATATTTATTATTTATGTATTCAATATTTCAATTTATAGATGAAACTGTTAATGATAGATGTGACATACCTTCCCTTACAACATTAGGGACTCGATCATGATCAAGTGAAACAATTGCCTCTTCAGTGTGCATCTCTTGCCATGTTAGAATTGGATGAGATCCATTTGAATTAAGAGGGACATATTTCCATCCTTTCACTTACCCATGCTTTTCGTATTGATCAAGTCTACATCCATTAACACCAATACAAAACTCACAAAAACATGCAGGTTTTTTTGTATCGATTCCAATTATTCCCCCCATGTATTTACCACGCACTAAGTTTAATTCCCTTATTCCTTATATAGTATTACAATACCAATGAATAGATATATTCATGTCACCAAATTCAACATTCTAGAAAAACCTACAGATAGGCCTATTATATTTGTGAACTTCATGTCCTAAATGTGATTTGTGCCAATTGACCACCTTTGGTGATGATTTGAGTCGATATACATCATGCCTCATTTGGTACCTCATAATATCTCACTTCACACAAACACCTGCCCCATCATGCTCACCCTTTCCATGTCTTGTTTTAAAATAGATCCAAGTATGTTGAATTTTTTCTCCTTGTCTAGCTGACTCAACTAATGAAAACTGCATGTTGACTTAAACTTCCTTGCACAACCATCTGAACATATCCAATTATTTATGAATGATATGTCATTATTTTTTATTGATTCATAAATTATGCCAAATCAATGTTGCACAAATAATGTGTCATGCTCATTAGCATCACTCATGTCAAAGTGATAATCCTTAATCACATCATGTGACTCGTTAATATTATCCCTACCATCAAAATTGAATTGTGCATGTTTGTACAAAACATGTATGAATATGGACACTTGGTCTAAGCGATATTACTCACTCTCGATCTCTGTCTCAGGATAAAATGTGTAATTCTTAGTAAAGTCTACCACTGACAAGATTGTGTATGTTTGAAATACTTCACGAGAATGCTTAAATTCATAAACTTTCAACTGGACTTGTGCGAGTGTTTGATATATTTATAAATATGGTTCTGAAATTCCCCCATGAATTATGAAATATGAATCTCATCCTCAACATAGTTGATCCCCTTAAGAAAGTTCCTTGGAACAATGCCAAATCACCGCATTTAGTGCATCTTCTCCCACCTATACATTTTTTCTTGTAAAAAAACTCTTCTGGATCCCTTATCCACAATAATGATGAAATAAAATCACACACTCTAGGAGGAGGAGGGTCGTCATGATAGTTTTTATTTCAAAATTATTGGAACGTGTCATAATGAATCTAGAATTCAATGTGATATTGGAAAAAACACATGGCACAGATTGTATTAGGCTTAATAAGACATGGTTTGAAATTCTAAAACATCCTTATGGATATCTTGACATGGGGATTTCTTCCCTGAAATTCCATTAACGGTGCAATTTCTATCATTTCTACAACGTGTTTAGCATGATCTACATACTCACCTTTAGATAGGTGATTTTGTATGGCATGTTATATATCTAGAATAGCAAGGGAATGACTCTCCCAAAACTCTACCACAAATGATCTAATTCATGTCATAAGAATGACTCTGTAGGGTTTCTTGGTGATAAGAGCCCAACAAGAAGCTTCATCATTTTCATTTACTTGAACCCTAAATTTGGCATGCTCGTGCAATTTTCTCGAGACATGGAGCAATTTTGACATTGTTGCCAACTGTTGTTGTCTTTATGTACTCGGTCCAACAATAGCAGTTGTAATTTTCCTACTAGCGACTCCAACATTAGGTTTTCTTGATTTTCCAAACATAGATAATTCCTTTGATATATTATCAATGACAGTCATATGTGTATTCCTTACTATTACCATCTTGGATACCTAAAAGGTTTATGGCATGTTTTAGTTTCCTATGTTTTATCAACCCATGCAGTATATGAGCTTGTGCAACAATTGAATGTTTCTCAAAATAGTTTTGAATGATATTATTGACATGCTCTCTAATAGTGTGATCAAGGATGGGCTCCACAAGGTCCTCTCTTGTTCTTGCATCCAATTTTTTTGCAAACCTTCCACCCCTTTCAAAACCACTACATCTCCTTGTTATCCTATCAACTTGAGAGGGCACAACCCATTCTTCTAGTGGTTGATCATCTTGGTAGGGCACATCTTGTTCCTATGGTGGTTAATCATCTTGATAGGGCACATATTTTTCCTCTTGTGGTTGACTAAATTGATAGGGCACATCTTGTTCCTCATGTGATTGTTCAATTTCCATCCCTACATAGTAGAATACACAATATAAAAGTGAGTCAATCATTAGTATTTAATAGTAGATACACATGTTTATTTAATAAATCACCATAGGTGGAAGTTCATTATATTATTGACAGGTTCTTCCCCCTATTTTCTTTTGAAATTAAGGATATTCAATGGAAACTTGGTTTGAATGGGGGGGCATTTTTTATTATGAGAAATGAGATAATTTGTGAGTTTCTTCAAATATGAGAAATTTAAGGAAGAAAATCCAATTTCTCAATAAATAAAAGGATATAGGGATTTTTAATTGAATAGTACATATAGCACAATACTCGCTAAGATTTTACAAATGGGCTAGAAAGTTAAGCAAGTTTGTGTATCAAGTGAACTTCAAAGTTAAGTGCACTTGAGCCAAAGGAGTATTGAGATGGGTGACCTGCCAAGAATTCCTATGTATCAGGTGAAAGTCCCAAAAGTGATGATTGATGCTACATTATTCATTTTTCTAGCTTGAATCTCACTTCTTCACCCTTATGAGCATCCATTCATTCAATTTGTCCTAAGAGGACTATTCAAAATCATGAGAAATTGATCATTTGCAACTAATATTCATGGACATAGGTTTTAAATTAATGACTTACTCTCTGTATATAATCCAAAAATTAAATATCTAATGTTAAATATATTAAAACATTATTAAAAAAAATAAAATTCAATTTCTAATGTTGAACTATGGAAAAAGATGCAAATTGTTTTGGTCAAAGTAAACTAATAACTAGTCCAGCAAAACACAATATATCATATAATAATATATATATATATATATATATATATATAATTACAATTATAATTATGATGAATATATTTTGTTATTAATTTTACTAGAAAATGTTATAATAAATAGCTTAAATTATATTAATATATTTTAATAAAATTACAAACGCTAATAAAAAACCAAATAAAATTAATCAGTTTTTGATAAAAACCAAATAAAATTAATTGTTTTTTTATAAAAGTATTTTTTATATATGTTATTTTATTCATACCAAATTATAAATATATTTAAAATACTTAATATCAATTATAAATTATAAAAGATGATAATATAAAAATGTTATTAAGTTTTGAATTTTATGGGTATGTCGATAGTATTAATTGGATTTTATAAGTTTGCTTATTATGAAGTTTATTAGCTGGATTTATTATCTATTATGAAGTTTACTTTGGTAACTTAAACTGCAAAAGTTTAGCCGAAGCCAGATTTGCAAAAACGACGGAGTTCCAATCACAAGTTTGATGGGTAACCCCTACACAATTGAAGTGTCCTATAGATTTTTTAGGGTGATTAATCCATATATACAGTCATAAAAACCAGTTTAAATAACACAAATCAAGTTTTCACCTCAATTTTTCTACCAGATTAAACACCTAAAAATCCAAAAAATAGCATTAAAAACAATTCCAAATCTTATTAGTGTAACATACATAATTTTTTTTTTTTTTTACCTTGCACATATTTTATTCTAATTGTCTTTACACTACATTAAAATCACATATAAAATCATTACCTAACTGACACCTTTACATCACTTACCATATGTCACATATAATTATTGTGAATTTTTATTAAACTTTGTTAACTTTGTGCTCCAACAAAATTCGTCATGCAAGATCATATTCCAAAATTGTTTATAAATGTTTATCGACAGTATATCTCATGTCAGAAGGTACTAATCAACTTTGATACTATAGAGATTTTTCTAATCAATTTCTATTTAACCGTATCCCTTACACATAAATGTCTACAATGGAATTTATGTATGAATATCTCTCACTCCGCATTTTCGGGTTTTGTCTTTATGGCTCATTCAATTCTAGTTGAGATCCATGCAACCACGGAGAACAGATGGGGCCTTCTCCGCCCTCAGTTTATCACCTCAGGATCTGACAGATGCCCAGACTTAGGGTTTTTGAAGTCACTTTCCCTCGCATAACCATCTTGGTATTTGTTCTGGTCATTTCTGCCCTCTGTTCCTGCTGTGAGAGCTCGTTGCCTTTGCACCATATCAAGCAGGGTTTCCTCTCTCGTATGGCTCACTTTTCCGACTACTGATCCTTTTGGTAAGTTTCCATCTTAGATGCTGCCATTATAAATCTTAAATCATTGAGGTTACTCTCGATTTCATTTTGTTTTTATGCGAAATCTGCTCAAGTTACAATTTACAATATTTTCTTTGTTTTATTGTTTCTTCTATTTACATTGCTATTCTCCACGAGTTATAATTATAATTTTCCGCTATCTGGCATTCTTCGCATATTGATATTAGGAATAAATTCTTCCTCGATGATGCGGGTTTGAGCCTTTACTCATACCAGAGAGATGTCTCAGCTCTAGCGCTTGAGAACTCTCTCTCTCACGACGTACCCAACTTCTCTAGGGTATCTCTCTTGCTTTTAACTTGGTGGAATATACTGGTGTTTTTACTGAAATGTTCAGCAACAGTTGTTTTCTTTTCAAGAAACTTACTGCTCCAGTATTTTCTTGCAGATGGAGCCCTGGCTCTTCAGTATTAAATTTATATAGGTATAATACGTTCTTTCCTCTATACATTATAATTTTTTTAACATTTTCACTCCTCAAACGTATGCCGATATTCACTGCTAATACCTTTTTGTTCTTATTTGCAGGTTAGTCTATTCCTTTCTTGATAAGTGAAGATCTTCCAAGAGCTCGTCTAACAGTTTTACTAATACCCTCAATTCTAACAGGTACCAAGACCGTGATTCCTTTGGTCTCAGGAGAAAGGGTTTTTCGATTTTCCCAGGATTATTAGTAGTTGTTACGGTTTTTAGTTCTTTGTCATTACTGTTACCGAGAAAATAATATTTTCTGCCATTTCTCTACAATATATTTCTATGTTGTATAATCCTAGCAGTCCTGAACTTCGATATACTGCATAGTCTTGTTTTTAATGAAATTTCGAGCCCTGCTTAATTCTGGTGCTACAATTTTGTGATTTAGAACCAGCTTATTGACAGTTTGAACAGTGGCAAATAGATTAGGTTTTTTTCATGTTCTTCACTGGAACATTATTAATTCTATGCTTACAACATACTCTTTTGTTATATCCTTGTTTAGGTTTTGGTTACCGTTCGTATTATTTAATATATGAATGCCATTATGGTTTTCTGCCCCAATAATAATGCTTGCTATACCCTATGGGGTTTTACTGTAATTCTTATCATGCTCACTGTTTTCTGTTGAAATAACATTGTCATATTTTTTTGTTAAAATGACATTGACATGCAAGTACATAAAAATATTACGTGTACAGTGGCTTATGGGAATATTTTTTCGTGCTATACAAATCTTCTGATTTTATTTATTTGAGACTTCTTTTTGGCTCAGATTTCATTTTCAATCTTAACAGTGCCTTACTATATATTTGTATGATTTCAAGAAAAATTCTGGGTAAAGATTTGATTTATTTCATTCTTGTTGGAGTTCAGAGTTTATGACATATGTCTTTAATATTTTCCTAGGAGGTTACTTTCTACATTCATATACAGCTTTATTACAGTCAGTGATGAAATGGCCGGACCATTCTATGCGTGTTGTTCTAATAGCAGGAAACGGCCAACTCAGAGCCTTCTACGAGAGGGCATTGAGTTAACAGTTTTCCTGTGTCTTTTATACTATTTTATTCTTTGAAATAAAAATTCTACAACCACAGACTAAGATAACTGTCTAGATAGTATTACGTTTGTAATATCATATTCCAGAAAATTTAAACACTGTAACAGTTTAGTTTTTGAATTTATATTTTTTCCAGAAAATAATTTTGAACATGCTTTAACAGTATACTTATTTGTTTCTGCAGCTTTACTGACTGATGTGGTTCCTCCCTACCATGAGAGAGGCAATCACGTCCTCTTCTCTCCCTTGTGCTCCAAGTCTGAGCCCTAAAGTTGACAGAATAAACTCTAGAGAGACCTCGGGACAATCTGGTCCAGTCTCCAATCCAGGAAATATCTCAGGAAAAATTCAGAGTATTCCACTGGTTAACACCAGTTCAAGAATTCTTCTTTGCAATTCCTCTTCCTCAGTTATTGAACATAACCTCCAAACCTCACTGGAGTTAAAATTTTATCCTAAGAGGTTGGGCAAATGTTTGAACTGAATTTGTCCAACTAACTCTCAGATCTTGAAATTACTTTTATCATCAGTCTTCTAATCTATGGAACCAATTCCATAATCAGTTTAATTAATTAAAATTTAATTTATGTTCACAATGTATTATTTCAACATAATAACAAGAAATGTCTTAAAGTCTTAACAAATAACTTTAACCAATAGTTAATGATTAGGCCAGTGGCTACAACTTCCCCCCATGGAAGTGAACACCGTCTCTGGTGTTCTCATTCTGCTCCAGAAAAAGTTCAGGGTGGGCTTCCCAAACAAAACCTTCATCTTCCCAGGTAGCTTCATTTGGGCCAAAGTGCTTCCATTGCACTTTAACCTGGGCGATGGCTCGTTTCCAGAGCATGATTTCCCTCCGGTCGATTATACATTGAGGCTCGACCAGAAACTCGTTGTCTGGCTCGACCCGAATATTTTGCCAGTGAATTATGTGTCTTGGATCGTGAATGTATCGTTTCAATAACGATACGTGAAAGACGTTGTGCAATCAAATATGACTGGGCAAGGCCAATCGGTAAGCCATAGGTCCTACCCTTTCCAATATCTAGAAAGGGCCGCAAAACCTGGGTGCCAACTTGGCATAAGAGGCCCACCTTAAAGTGCTTTTCTCTGGCTTAATCCTTACGTACACATGATCCCCCACTTCAAATTCACGATAATTTCTTTTCTTATCTGCATACACCTTTTTCCTATCCTGAGCTGCCTTCAAATTTTGTCAGATCTTCTTTTCTTTTGTTTCCATTTCAGCTAGCATATCCAGTCCAAGCATCAGCTTGGTTTCTGGGCTACTCTAGTTAATAGGAGTTTTGCACTGTCGCCTGTATAAGGCTTCGAACGAACTCATCTTGAGTGACTCCTGATAGCCGTTATCATATTCAAACTCCACTAGGTGTAAACACTCTTCCCACCTAGTTGGTTGTTGCATTACATACATATGTAACATATCTTCCAGAATCTGGTTTACTCGCTCAGTTTGTCCGTCCGTTTGCGGATGGTAAGTGGTACTGAAATTAATTTGAGTCCCCAAACCTGTGAACAATGTTTTCCAAAATGCTGACGTAAAATTTACATCCCTGTCAGATATGACAGTCTTTGGGATGCCGTGCAATATAAAGATCTCTCACATGAATATGTCTGCTATCTGCACCATCTTATAAGTGGACTACAATGGTATAAAGTGTGTTGATTTGCTTAATCTATCCACCACTACAATTATAGAGTCATTATGCTTCTTTTACCTTGGTATTCAAGTGATAAAATCCAACGATATCACTTCCCACTTCCACTCAGGTATTGGTATACATTGCATCAGTGCGGCTGGGTGTCAATGCTCCACTTTCACTTGCTGGCATTCTAAACACTTGTTTAGATATTCTGCAATATCTCTCCTCATACCTGGCCATAACTAATTCTTCCTTATTGTTGTTAACATCTTTTGATATCCAAGATGTCCATAGTAATTACTTCGATGATATTCATTCAAAATCAGCTCCTTCAACTCCATTATGTTTGGAACAAAAAATTTTCCTTTAAAAATTAGCAACCCATCCTTATCAATTTCGTAATCAGTAGATTTTCCTTGATCTTTGAACTCTTTTGCTTGCTGCCACATAAACTTATATTCAGGATCTTTATCTTCTTATGCTTTTATTTGCTCCAGAAATCTGCACTCAACGTGGTTATAATACAACTCATAAACACCATGCAATTTTCTGCTTAATGCATCATCTACTCTATTCTCCTTACCTTTTACATGTTGCATATCAATATCAAATTCACTCAGGAAGGCATTCCACCTTGCCTGGTGAGAATTGAGATCATCTTGCTTAAAATAATGGGTTAAGCTGTTGTGATCAGTTTTGAGCACAAATATTTTTCCAAGTAAGTAATGCCTCCATACCCAGAGCGCATGCACTACTGCAGTCAGCACCAAGTCATAAGCTGAGTACCGCTGCTCGTGCTCCTTTAATTTCCGCGACTCATAGGCAACCACTTTACCCTCTTGGGACAAAATTGCCCCAACTCCTTCTTTGAACGCATCCATGCAAACCTCAAACTCTTTATTAGGATCAACTACCTTTAATACCGGAGCGGTGTTCAATAGCTGCTTCAATTTCTCAAAACTATCTTGACATTCCTTTGTCCATTTAAATATATTTCCTTTCTTTTGTAATAAAGTGATTGGAAAATCAATCTTTGAAAAACCTTCAAAAAACTGCCGATAATAACCAGCTAATCCCATAAAGGATCGGATATCAGCCACGTTTTGAGGTACTTTCCATTCCATAATCATCCTGGTCTTCTCAGGGTCAACTGCAATACCTTCAGCAGATATAACGTGACCAAGGTATTGTATTCTTCCTTGAAGAAATCACACTTGCTGAATTTAGCATATATCCGGTGCTTTCTTAACATTTCGAGCACTATTCGCAGGTATTCCTTGTGTTCTGCTGCATTCTTAGAATAAACTAAAATGTCGTCAATAAATATTAACACAAAATTATCCAGATAGGGGTGAAATACACTATGAATTAACCTCATAAAGTTTGTTGGTGCATTGGTCAACCCGAAAGGTAGCACCACAAATTTGTAGTGTCCTTACCTTGTACGAAAAGCCATTTTATGTATGTCTTCGTCCTTTATCTGGATCTTATGATATCTTGATCTTAGATCCATCTTTGAAAATACTGTTGCTACCTTCACTTGGTCAAACACGTCATCAATTCGCGGTAGAGGATATCCGTTTTTAACAGTTAGTTTATTAAGCTGGCAGTAATCCATGCACATTCGCATGGTTCTGTCTTTCTTCTTCACAAACAGCACAGGTGCTCCCCAAGGGGATACACTTGGTCGGATGTACCCTTTATCTAATAATTCCTGTAACTAGATTTTTAATTCAGTTAATTTAGGTACACTCATTCGATAGGGTGCTCTTGAAATTGGTGATGCTCCAGGTACCAATTCAATGGTGAAATCTATGTCCCTTCTTGGTGGTAAACCTGGTATTTCCTTCGGAAATACATCCTTAAACTCTTGTACTATTGGTATATTTTCCAGCATTGGAACCTTCACTTTGGCATTGGTAAAGCCCACTTGTATGGCATATAGCTGGCATCCATTTCTCATGCACTTTCCCATTTGAGATGTTGTGATTGGGCGCAACTGTAAAGGTTTCTTTACGCCTTGAATTTCCTGGCGGGTTCCATCCTGAATTCTGTAGTAGATGATCGTTTCTTTACAATATACTAACGTCCAGTACTTCTCCAACCAGTCCATGCCAAGTAGCACATCATAAGAACCCAGGGGTAATATATTCAGATCCACAGTTAGCTGTTGTTGACTAATATTTAGTGTACAATTTGGTATTTTGGCACTAAATTTCCTCTTTTCTCTAGTGGCTAACTGTACGAGCCATGGGTTTCTGAATTTCTGACTTTGCAACTTACAAATTTCAACTACTTTGGGACTTACATAGCTTAAACTTGCACCTGGGTCTACCAAAATAGAAACAGGTTGAGATAGTAATTTACCTTCCAGTTCAATCATTGTCGGCTGGTAGTCCACTTGTCGATCTTCTAGTGCTGCATTAATTCTGGGTATGTTTCTGGCGACATCATCTACTGTTGAGGCCTCCTGTAAATTGGTAACTGCCTCACTCCTACCTCGTTGTGGACAGTTTCTGTAGTAATGTGCCTCACCGCATCCCCAACATTGTAAAGGTGGCTTCTAGTTCTGGGTTGGTTCTGGTTTGTTGGAGGCTTCTGTGGGTTTTTCTTCTACAGTCCATCTTATTCTTTGATGATTCCTTCCAAATTTCCTGCTAACTAAGCTTCTGGCAGCACCTTTGAAATTTCTAGTTCTGTTTCTCTTAAAACCAGAACTGCCCTTATGCTCTTTCTTTGCCTGCCATCTTTTACCTTGTTCACCTTTTGCTTTAGCTTGTTGGTAACACATTCTGGCCTTTCTGATTGCTTCGTCCATAGTCTTAGGATTCACAAACTCAATACGTTCTTTCATGTGAGTCGGCAAACTACTCAGAAACCGCTGTACTTTAGCCTTTTCATCTCTTAAATAGGGAACATAATGAAGTAGGGAAGTAAACTTAGTGATGTACTCATCCATCGTCATTTGTCCCAACTTCAAGTCATATTGGAACTCTCTAGACTTTTCATCATAGAAGTGTTTTGTTAAGTATTTATCTTTAAAATACTGTTGAAATGCATCCAAGTTACATTCTAGTCATCTATACTGCACACGTTTTTCACTTCCTCCCACCATAATGTGGCTTTCTCCCTCAACTGATAAATAGCCAATCTGGCCTTGAGATTATTGTTGTATTCATACACTTGAAAATACTTATTCATTTTTATCAGCCATGCCTCAGCCACTTCCTCCTCTACTCCATCAAAAGTAGGAGATTTTATTTTTCGAAATTCACCTTGTAGCTCTATTTTTTGTCTTTTTACTTCTTTCTGATCTGATACATTATCTGACTCAGCTTCATTGTAGTTTTTATTTCTGTTACTCCACTGAGACTGGCTTCTTTCCATTCTGTCAGTGTCATGATCTCTTGTCTACTGCTCATTTCCTTCTTGAAATTCTCTATCAGTACTTGGCTTCTCATTTCCCGGATTCTGTTTACCTGAGAGGCTTTTAATATCCTCTCATGTTCTTGCATCAATCGTGCATTATCGTTCCGCACCCTTTCCATTTCCTCTTGCAAATTTTGTACCGTGTTTAAGAGGATGTTGGTTTGGTGTTGTTGCTCTTCTAACAACCTACTGGTTTTCTAGTGCTGATCCACACTAAGCTGCACTCACATTTTTGGGTTCATTTCCGATCGGGGTAGGGTTTCCCCAGTATTTTGAGGTGGTGGTTGCGTTTACCCCCTCCCCATATTGCCTCCTGCTATATTTATTTTCTCTCTCACTGTGCATCAGTATACACACAACTTTAAAACGTTAATTGACCCATAGGGTCCCAGCATATAATCACCGCTCTGAAACCACTTGTAACATACATATTTTTTATTTTTTATTTTTTTTACCTTGCACATCTTTTATTCTAACTGTCTTTACACTACATTAAAACCACATATAAAATCATTACATAACTGGCACCTTTACATCACTTACCATATGTCACATATAATTATTGTGAATTTATATTAAACTTTGTTAACTTTGTGATCCAACAAAATTCGTCATGCAAGATCATATTCTAAAAGTGTTTACAAATGTTTATCAACGATATATCTCATGTCAGAAGGTACTAATCAACTTTGATACTATAGAGATTTTTCCAATCAATTTCTATTTAACCGTATCCCTTACACATAAATGTCTACAATGGAATTTAAGCATGAATATTTGTCACTCCGCGTTTTCGGGTTTTGTCTTTATGGCTCATTCAATTCTAGTTGAGATCTGTGCAACCACGGAGAACAGATAGGGCCTTCCTCGCCCTCTATTTATCACCTTGGGATCTAACGGATGCCTGGACTTAGGGTTTTTGAAGTGACTTTCCCTCGCATAATCATCTTGGTCTTTGTTCTAGTCATTTCCGCCCTCTGTTCCTGTTGTGAGAGCTTGTCGCCTCTGCACCCTATCAACCAGGGTTTCCTCTTCGGCATGGCTCACTTGTCCGACTATTGATCCTGTTGGTAAGTTTCCATCTTAGACGCTGCCAGTATAAATCTTAAATCATTAAGGTTACACTCGGTTTTGTTTTGTTTTTATGCGAAATCTGCTCAAGTTATAGTTTACAGTCTTTTCTTTGTTTTATTGTTTCTTCCATTTACATTGCTATTCTCCACGGGTTATAATTATAATTTTCCGCTATCTGGCATTCTTCGCATATTCATATTAGGAATAACTTCTTCCTCGATGATGCGGGTTTGAGCCTTTACGCATACCAGAGAGATGTCTCAGCTCCGGCGCTTGAGAACTCTCTCTCTCATGATGTACCC
This sequence comes from Pinus albicaulis, assembly GCA_034641835.2. Taxonomy (NCBI): domain Eukaryota; kingdom Viridiplantae; phylum Streptophyta; class Pinopsida; order Pinales; family Pinaceae; genus Pinus; species Pinus albicaulis. Next base: position 43,993 of record JAXQQM020072975.1, read on the forward strand.
AACATCTCTATTGTATCTCCCTTGCTTTTACCTTAGTGGAATATACTGTTGTTTTTACTGAAATATTCAACAACAACTATTTTATTTTCAAGAAACTTACTGCTCCAATATTTTATTGCAGATGGAGCCCCGTGTCTTCAGTATTAAATTTATACAGGTATAATACGTTCTTTCCTCTATACATTATAAGTTTTTTTAACGTTTTCACTCCTGAGACTTATGCCGGTATTTACTGCTAATACATTTTTGTTCTTATTTGCAGGTTAGTCTGTTCCTTTCTTGATGAGTGAAGATCTTCCAAGAGCTTGTCTAGCGGTTTTACTAATACTCTCAATTCTAACAGGTACCAAGACCATGATTCCTTTGGTCTCGGGAGAAAGGGTTTTTCGATTTGCCTAGGATTATTAGTAGTTGTTACGGTTTTTAGTTCTTTTTCATTATTGCTACCAAGAAAAGAATATCTTCCACCATTTCTCTAAAAGACATTTCTATGTTGTATAATCCTAGCAGTCTTGAACTTCAGTATACTGCATAGTCTTGTTTTTAATGAAATTTTGAGCCCAGCTTAATTATGGTGCTACGATTTTGTGATTTAGAACCAGCTTATTGACAGTTCGAACAGTGGCAAATAGAGTAGGTTTTTTTCATATTCTTCATTGGAACATTATTGATTCTATGTTTACAACGTACTCTTTTTCTATATCCTTGTTTAGGTTTTGGTTACCGTTCGTATTATTTAATATATGAATGCTAGTATGGTTTTCTTCCCCAATATTAATGCTTGCTATACCCTATGGGGTTTTACTGTAATTCTTATCATGCTCACTGCTTTCTATTGAAATAACATTGTCATATTTTTATGTTAAAATACAATTGACATGCAAGTACATAAAAATATTACATGTACAATGGCTTATGGGAAGATTTTTACGTGCTATACAAATCTTATGATTTTCTTTATTTGAGACTTCTTTTTGGCTCAGATTTCATTTTCAATATTAACAGTGCCTTGCTATATATTTATATGATTTCAAGAAAAAATCTGGGTAAAGATTTGATTTATTTCATTCCTGTTGGAGTTCAGAGTTACGACATCTGTCTTTAATACTTTCCTAGGAGGTTACTTTCCACATTCATATACAACTTTCTCATAGTCAGTGATGAAATGGCCGGACCATTCTGTCCGTGTTGTTCTAATAGCAGGAAACGACCAACTGAGAGCCTTCTACGAGAGGGCATTGAGTTAACAATTTTCCTCTGTCTTTTATACTATTTTATTCTTTGAAATAAAAATTCTACAACCACAGACTAAGCTAACTGTCTAAACAGTATTACGTTTGTAATATCATATTCCGGAAAATTTAAACATTGTAACGGTTTAGTTTTTGAATGTATATCTTTTCCAGAAAATAGTTTTGAACATGCTTTAATAGTATACTTATCTGTTTCTGCAACTTTACTGACTGATGTGGTTCCTCCCTACCATGAAAGAGGCAATCACGTCTTCTTCTCTCCCTTGTGCTCCAAGTCTGAGCCCTAGGGTTGACAGAATAAACTTTGGAGAGATCTCGGGACAGTCCGGTTCAGTCTCCAATCCAGAGAATATCTCAAGAAAAATTCAGAGTATTCCACTAGTTAACACCATTTCAGGTATTCTTCTCAGCGATTCATCTTCCTCAGTGACCGAACATAACCCCCAAACCTCATTGGGATTAAACCTTTATCCTCAGAGGTTGGGCAACTGTTTGAACTGAATCTGTCCAACTAACTCTCAATCTTAGAAATTACTTTTACCATCAGTCTTTTACTCTATGGAACCAATTCCATAATCAATTTAAATAATCAAAATTTAATTTATGTTCACAATGTATTATTTCAACACAATAACAATAAATGTTTTAAAGTCTTAACAAATAACTTTAACCAACCATTAATGATTAAACCGGTGGTTACAATTAGCACGACTCACCATTAGTTGGAAGGTTTTTTGGTGTTGTTCTAGTAGAAAAAAAAGACAAAAATAGAGAATAAATTAATTAATAAAAAAAGAAATAATAAATTAATTAGTCATCATTCTTCTTAAAAATTAATCAAAATATGCCTAGCTGGTAAGATATTTAGTATAAGAATATTGAATAGTTAAACCTACTTTTACTATACTAACCTCTAACCTCTCTTTACGGTCATTCTTGCACCCAGATATATATTGATATTTGATATTTTCAAGAAAAAGATTGGAAACAAACCTCTCGTCATTCTTCCACCGAGGTATATATTGATATTTTCAAAAATAAAAAAAATGGAAACAAACCTCTCTGTACGGTCATTCTTCCACCAAGATATATAGAGATATTTTCAAGAAAAAAGATCGGAAACAAATGCATTTATTTCAGGCGCATGTGACAGATATTACGTCTATTTAGGAATGCATAATTTCATTATTTTTAAGCATGTGCATGTGCATGTCAATAATTACGCACATATACTACTAAGATTTAGAATTAAAATGTATGTGAAAGTCTCCTAATATCGCTTAAGAAAATAATACTATTATTTGTATTTCCAGGAATGTGAGGGATATATGCCCCCAACAAAAAAAAGGGGCTTTTAATAAAGGTCCTTTATAAAAGGGCTTTTAATAAAGCATTACTCTTCATGTTAGGTCCTTTAGGGGACCAGCAAACTTACTTTCGATAATCAGAAACCGAAATGGATGAAAAAGGCCGTAAAGATTCCTTGACAAGACAACAAAACAGTGAATATTTTCCAATTATTAAGTGGTTATATTTTCCAATTATTAAGTGGTTATTGTAATAGTAATATTTTCCATCAACGATAGCTATAATACTTTGAATATAATTTTTTATTTTTATTATCATTAGTTTATTTTTCTATTTTCTAATTATTAAGTGGTTATTGTAATTGTAATATTTTCCATCAATAAGTTGTTATGATAGCCATAATATTTTGAATATAATTTTTTTTATTTTTATTATCATTAATTTATTTTTCATATTTATTTATCATATATTTTTATACCAAATATTATTTTAATAATATATATAGTTTAATTTATAGACCAAATAGATATTTTCATAAGAATTGGGCAAAACAATTTCAAGAAAGAATGTAAGTTTTTGTGATTTAAAATGTATTTTTAAATCCATAGATGGATTCAACTATAAATTTAGGGGCACTCAAATTATACAAATTAAATAACTTAAATTCAAGTTTTTAAAAATATGTGCTAAATTGTGGTAAGACCATTTTTTTATAAGTTATGCCACTCCTATGTGTGTGTGTGTGGGAAACTGTTAAAAAAATTCATTTTCTCCACCATTTTAATATTTATTAATTTGTTTCATCACCATTTATAGTTTACCAAACAAAGTTTCAAAAAGGATTGGCCAAAAAACTACTAACCTATGTCTATCAAAAAATAAATAAACGTTGTAAATGAAAAGGAAAAAATGTCCATACCCTAACATTAAAAAGGGGGGCCCACGAGGCATATAATAGATGGTGATGAGGTGTACTGGTAAGTCACTTCATGATGTGAAGGTCATTGGTTCGAAACACGGTGGGAAAAAATCCAATCATTTTAAGCGATGGTGGGCACTAGGTTGGGTGCAATCCCCAGTTGATTTTGACACCTTAGATGTCCTTGAGTCATGGATTCTCAAGCCAAAGGTTAAGCATATAGTCATCTTTGGAGGACAGAGAAAACTTGACAAACAAAAAAAATAAGCATTAAACAAGGGGGGTTGGTGGTGCTCCTCTACCTACCTATCCTCAACTTCCTTTGTGATTTTTTTTCATTCCTTTTTTGGTTTTAAAGGTTGCCCTCATCCTCAAGAATGATAAGGTTGGATGGGGTGCCATCTACACCATCATACTAATCTAGGTGGATATTGGTTGCCATTCGCCTATTCCACTTGGGGCCTCACCTTTTTTTCTTTCAGATTTTCAGTTTCGTTAGTTATAGCACAATTTACTATTTTTAGCAGTTTTTCGGGTCCTAAACTTTTGGAGTTGTTTTGAGGCCCTAAACGACATTTTTAGGGAAAACCAGGAGAAACATGGATCATAGACCGATGTTTCTCACTCATAAGTTGTAGTCCTCGGATATATCTTTCTGACGAGGTATGGTGTGCATCAAACAAAGATCGTATGCCAAAGTTACGTCCTCGAGAAGTTGATGTACCTATTTACCCAAACGGGGCCCATAGTTTTGGTGCTTCATCTCCTAGGATTAGGTTATTGGATGTTTAAGGTTTTCCATTGTTCCTTAATAATAAATAGGCCCTCGAGCCTCATTGTAACATAGTTCAGAGGCATGTAGCCACCACATCTCTTCTCAAGGATAAGCCACCGATGCCCTAGCTAGTTCATTTCCATTTTGTCTTTAAATAAATTTCTGTTTTTTGATATTAATGAAATTAAGTGTTATTTTTGCTACATTTTTGTATTTATTGTTATATCTGTATTCTATTGCGTTCCGGCATAAATCTGGATCAGTGGTATAGAGAGGTCTACTCTTTCTCAATCCTTCTTTGCATGTCCCCAACAAGGTCGGGATAGTAAGAAGTTAGGGCTCGATCACATTGAACCTTTGCAAGAGAAACCTCGCAAACCTTGACAGTCGCCCATGGGGGAGAAAAGAAAGATGAGGGAGCAGGATATCCTATCAAAATATTGCTCGAGGAGGCCCTCGAAAACAAAGGAACGCGATGATGGATAACTTTGCCTAGATCCTTCAACGACTGCCCACCGTCCACGCATATGCATCCAGAAGCCACTCTAGAGGTGCAACTCCTTTTAAGGTACAAGTAAACTTTGAAATTCCCATATTTGAGGGCCAAATAGATGTAGACACTGTAGATATATGGTTGAATCTATTAGCAGGATATCTCCCGGTTAATGATTTTTCCGATCGGGAGAAGATTAATTTTTCACTCCTCAAAGCTACCCCTGATGTCAAGGACTCGTGGGAAACCTACTGTGAGAAAAATGATGAGGGGTAACCCTCTCTATTCTCGGTCATAGCCACTTGGAATTCTTTCCGAGACGCCATCAAGATACAATATTATCTTGTGGAGAGCTATGCGGGCAAGTACATACAATGGACTACATTGTGGCAGAAAAGGGATCAAGGTGTGATTGAGCTGACGAATATGTTCCATACCCTGTGCACAAAGTTGGGTATCAAATATTCAAAGAAAAATTTGGTGTTGAAGTACCGCAGTTGTCTGCACAGATACATTCAGGATGAAATGTAGTTGCTTGACATCTCCTTTCTTAGTACGACATACCGGTATGCTGCCAAGATTGAGCAGAAATACAAACAAAAGAAATGAGACTTCGGGTATGCGAATCAAAACCAAGGGAAAGGTGGCCCCAAACCATAGAAAAAAGGACAAAGCCAAGGCATGGAAGCCCAAGACAACCTACCGAAGACGCAAGCAAACAAAAACACCACGAAGCCAAATAAGGACACGGGAAAGTGGTGTGAGTTCCACAAGAGCTCCACTCACAACAAAAGTGAGTGTCGGGCCAAACAGTCCTTGGTGGCCGAGATGAGGCTTCTGAATTAGATGCATGATTTCACTCTAAATCAAAACCCGACAAGGGGAATGACAAAGAGAAGCAAATTATTAATGCAGAGCCCAACGCCACCGTTTTGTTATGAACCTAATTCATAACTTAAGTGATAAATATAGTCATTAATAGAATAAATAGAATAAATGTAATTATTAGCTAATCAATTAGGATTATGTTAAATAGTCATTAGGTTAATGAAAAGGCATGTCTAAAAGCCATGCCCATTCGTGAAAAGGTACCTGCATAGGTATAAAAGCAGGACCTCATTGTAATCATCTTGTCATATATCATATCAATAAAATATTTATTATTATAAATACTTCATGTATTTTTATAATTAAAGCTATTTTTGCTATCCAAGTCAACAAGCATACAAGTCTTACTCCTACAGTATTCAAATCTACGAATTTCGCTGCTACAGTGGTATCAGAGCTATATCAGAGCCATATTGAGGACAAGTTGAAGCAATGGCACATAATATTGTTTTACAAGCCTATGAGCATAGTGCACAAGCCCGGGAACGTTGTTTACCGTATAATGTGCCATTACGTGAAGATCCCAAAAAAATTGAGCAAATTAGAAAAATTCAACAAAAGCTTCAGCAATTAGAGAATTCTTGTGCAAAAGTCACAAATGGTTATAAAAAAATTTCTGCAGATCTTACAAAAATTTATGCAGTAATCCATAATAGAGAAGAAAATCATGACAAACAAAAAGATGAAAAATGATGTAATAATGAGAAAGCAGTTAGTTATGAAAAAGGAAAATCAAGTAGAACATCCATGGTAAATTCAAGTAAAGACATTCCCCCACCAATGCGTAAAAAAGGAAAACAACCAACTAATATTGAAAGTAAAAAGGAAGAGAATTGTTGGAAGTGTGGAGAGAAATATTTCACAGGACATAAGTGTGCAATCCAAAAACCTTATAACTGTGATGCAGATTATAATGATGATGTAGATGTTAAATGTAAAAATGATTCTGCTAGCCGGAAAACTATTAAAGAAGCTGGAAAAAGTAATGAACAACAGAGTGTTTCATCCTCTGTTTTGAAAGAAACTTGTGGAGAAACAAAACAAGGTGAAGCAGTGAATGTGGTTGAACCTTTCTATCAGGACAGCAGGCCAATGGTGAGTGGAAAACCAATTCATATACCTGAAAAGCATATTTCTAGCACAACTTCTCCAAATGCCCTTTTATCACCATCTTTTTTTGTAGTTAATGGTAAGGTTGTTCATGTGATGCACACAATGGGTTTGTTCCCCCTCAATGTATACTCCAGAAATATTGCCAGATGATATGCACTCGAGTAGTAAGATTGTGAATATAGGACCTGTAAATCAACCTCCAGAAATAGTTTCAAATATTGACAGATAGGTCGGGGATGCACACTTTAAATCAGGTTTTAAAAAAAATCAACTTCCGCTGCTATAATATCGCAAGTACCAAAAAAATCTAGAGTTCATACGAATGCCAGGAGAAATGGCATAGAATTTGTGGATAGCCAATAAAACGGCTTTTAAAATGACACATCGTAAAATGGAACAAGGGCGGTTGTTCAAAGCTTATCGAATTAATAAAACGCAAAACTGCATCATCACCAGATTTGAAGAATGAAGACTCGAAAGATTATTTCAATGTAATTAGGGAAATGTCTGGGAAGAGGAAAGTAATCTCTTTGATGTATTGCCTTGTCCACCTGTATGAGGACTCCAGTAATTCTGATGCCATCAATGCTGCTACCAGAGATAATATTATTAATAGTGGTATCCAAGAGGAGGTTGTTGCGACCTATGAAAAAGCCAATGTTATTAATGATGCCATGGAAGCATGCTCCGATGCATGGAAATTGTTGGACTTTGTTGACATGAGTTCCAACAATGGGAGAGCAGACATAGAGTTCCACGAACAGAGGAACATCATGTGGCAGAAACATTTTTGGAACCTGCAGAGACTCAAAGGGGCCATCGATCGACTTCAAATGGAAGAAAAGACAAGCTGCGCGTTGGAGAATTGGTGCAGTTCCGAGGATTAGATGGGATTGACTGTGCATTGTAACCCGTACTGTAAATTGTACATGAAATCTCACTCTGTGGAGGAATGGGGCCATTATTTTGTAATTATATTGGCATATTTTATTCATGATTTCCTCTACAAGAAGCTGAAGGACGTGGTAATAGAAAAATGCAATAAGTCGGAAGAAGAGGGCAACAATGAAGAGATATATGGTGCAGAATTTATAGCGGGCAAAGCCAAGGGGCTGCGGGATAAGGTTGCCGAAGATAAAACAAACCTTCAGATTGCCGACGGTAAAGTAACGGAGAAACACAAGAGACAACCGCCAGATGAGCGGGCTCCAATAGATCAACGAAGGCCCCTCGCTCTCCGATACTATACTGATTATGTTCTCCCATTAAATTCATCTCGCTGTGCTCGTTGTGAACCATATAAACATTCTGAAAGGCCGATCGATTCAAACAGTGTAACCAAGTTACGGCAAATTGATTCAAATGGTGTAAACTTATCGGACGGGTTTTTTCCACCAATCACATTATTTAAAAAAAACGGCACCCGAGCCCACAACATTCAAAAGCTGACTGCGTTGGAACAGTCGAGGTTGTTGTCTGTCATGGAGCATCATCTATCTGACTCACGTCGAGCTCTCACGCCACTTAACAGCTTCCATAACCGCCATTCCTCAGTGTGTTTTCTTTCTCCACCACCAAACTCGATATAACACGTCATCGAACTGTTAACGCTCAATGGTTGCATCACTTCACCGTGACCTTCACTTATTCACTATATAGTTGGGGTAACATATTATCAATCATAATATAATTAAATTAATTCTATAAATTGAACGAAATTGAATTATATATATATATATATATATATATATATATATATATATATATATATATGTGTGTGTGTATGTATGTATGTATGTATGTATGTATGTATGTATAATTAAAAAAAAAAATACATTGACCCAAAAAAAAAAGGGAATTCATAAAGATGTTCAAAATAAATAAAATATCACTTATTTTATTTAGGAGAAGTGGTTCTCTCATATGAAGAATATAAACCCTTTGGTTAAGTATCAATTGATAAAATTATCAAAGAAATCAATGAAGAGAAACAAATTGAGCCTAATTTGAAAATGATGAAGAAAAGATGATTTAAAAAGAAAAAAGAGGAATTATGAGTACGAATTATATGTTCAAGATAATGACATGAAGAAACTTGGAAGGCGATTAAAGTAAAAGAAATTGTCGAAAAGTTAAGCTTTGAGGACAAAGCTTTTCGAGAAGGAGGCAATGTTATGAACCTAATTCATAACTTAAGTGATAAATATATTCATTAATAGAATAAATATAATAAATGTAATTATTAGCTAATCAATTAGGATTATGTTAAATAGTCATTAGGTTAATGAAAAGGCATGTCTAAAAGACATGCCCATTCGTGAAAAGGTACCTGCATAGGTATAAAAGCAGGACCTCATTGTAATCATCTTGTCATATATCATATCAATAAAATATTTATTATTATAAATACTTCGTGTATTTTTATAATTAAAGCTATTTTTTCTATCCAAGTCAAAAAGCATACAAGTCTTACTGCTACAATATTCAAATCTATGAATTCCGCTGCTACACGTTTCCATTGCAAACATCCCGAAGGAGGAACCAGAATATCTAGAGGAGAAGGAGCATCTCTTCCACTCCCAGATGTGGGTAAAGGGTTCCTCACAACCATTCATTGTATACAGTGGGAGCGAAAAGAACCTCATTTTATCAGTGGTCGTGAAGTGGTTGGGCTTGCTGACCACAGCACACCCACATCCGTACACCATTGGGTGGCTTCACCAAGGACGGGATCTTTGTGTCAGCCAGCAGTGTCGACTTTCCCACAACATCAATCCCTTCACAAATGAGGTATTATGTGACATTTCTCCTCTTGATGTTTGTTATGTATTACTAAGCCAACCATACTTGTGGAAGCGACATGTTGTGTATGAGACTCAACCTCACGTTGTTATTGTTACTTTGGACAATAAGTTGTACAGGATACCAGAGGTACCACTGCTTGTCACACTCTCTTTGGTTACTGCAAAACAATAGAGTAAGCTCATTTCCAAAATTGATAATTTTTTTTTCATGATGATCCACCCCCAGGGGAAGAAGAAGACTGTGGCCACAACTTCCAAACATTGAGGCTCCTTTGCATGACAACAAAAAATGGACAAGGTCGTGGAATGTTGAAATCACCTTTTAAATCTTGACGTATGGGAAATGGTAATGCTTACACATGGAAAATAGTAATGCTTACGTATCCTTCCTAAGGGAATAATGTGATATTGAATATTGTATGGAGGAGTGCGAAAGCATATCGTAACTTAACAGTGTTCAAATTCACTCTGAAGGTAGTCAAATTAATTGTGAAGACAATTATTTATGGTTGTTACAGAAAAAACGCTTCTAAAACATATTCCAAGCTTAATAGTGTATCTTACTCATAAAAGAATTATCGTTTTTTATCAGTAAGGTTTTCCAATCACTATGTTGTTACTATAATAGTAATATTTTCCAATTATTAAGTGGTTATATTTTCCAATCATTAAGTGGTTATTGTAATAGTAATATTTTCCATCAACGATAGCTATAATACTTTGAATATAATTTTTTATTTTTATTATCATTAGTTTATTTTTCATATATATATAAATTATTCTCTAATTATTAAGTGGTTATTGTAATTGTAATATTTTCCATCAATAAGTTGTTATGATAGCGATAATATTTTGAATATAATTTTCTTATTTTTCTTATCATTAATTTATTTTTCATATTTATTTTTCATATATTTTGATACCAAATATTATTTTAATAATATATATAGTCTAATTTATAGACCAAATAGATATTTTCATAAGAATTGGGCAAAACAATTTCAAGAAAAAATGTGAATTTTTGTGATTTAAAATGTGTTTTTAAATCCATAGATGGATTCAACTATAAATTTAGGGGCACTCAAATTATACAAATTAAATAACTTAAACTCAAGTTTTTAAAAATATGTGCTAAATTGTGGTAAGACCATTTTTTTATAAGTCATGCCACTCCTATGTGTGTGTGTGTGGGAAACTGTTAAAAAAATTCATTTTCTCCACCATTTTAATATTTATTAATTTTTTCATCACCATTTATAGTTTACCAAACAAAGTTTCAAAAAGGATTGGCCAAAAAACTACTAACCTATGTCTATCAAAAAATAAATAAACGTTGTAAATGAAAAGAAAAAAATGTCCATACCCTAACATTAAAAAGGGGGGCCCACAAGGCATATAATAGATGGTGATGAGGTGTACTGGTAAGTCTCTTCATTATGTGAAGGTCATTGGTTCGAAACACAGTGGGAAAAAATCCAATCATTTTAAGCGATGGTGGGCACTAGGTTGGGTGCAATCCCAAGATGATTTTGACACCTTAGATGCCCTTGAGTCATGTATTCTCAAGCCAAAGGTTAAGCATATAGTCATATTTGGAGGACAAAGAAAACTTGAGAAACAAAAAAAATAAGCATTAAACAAGGGGGGTTGGTGGTGCTCCTCTACCTACCTATTCTCAACTTCCTTTATGATTTTTTTTCATTCCTTCTTTGGTTTTAAAGGTTGGCCTCATCCTCAAGAATGAAAAGGTTGGATGGGGTGCCATCTACACCATCATACTAATCTAGGTGGATATTGGTTGCCATTCGCCTATTCCACTTGGGGCCCCACCTTTTTTTCTTTCAGATTTTCAGTTTCGTTAGTTATAGCACAATTTACTATTTTTAGCAGTTTTTCGGGTCCTAAACTTTTGGAGTTGTTTTGAGGCCCTAAACGACATTTTTAGGGAAAACCAGGAGAAACATGGATCATAGACTGATGTTTCTCACTCATAAGTTGTAGTCCTCGGATATATATTTCTGACGAGGTATGGTGTGCATCAAACAAAGATCGTATGCCAAAGTTACGTCCTCGAGAAGTTGATGTACCAATTTACCCAAACGAGGCCCATAGTTTTGGTGCTTCATCTCCTAGGATTAGGTTATTGGATGTTTAAGGTTTTCCATTGTTCCTTAATAATAAATAGGCCCTCGAGCCTCATTGTAACATAGTTCAGAGGCATGTAGCCACCACATCTCTTCTCAAGGATAAGCTACCGATGCCCTAGCTAGTTCATTTCCATTTTGTCTTTAAATAAATTTCAGTTTTTTGATATTAATGAAATTAAGTGTTATTTCTACTACATTTTTGTATTTATGGTTATATGTGTATTCTATTGCGTTCCTGCATAAATATGGATCAGTGGTATAGAGCGGTCTACTCTTTCTCGATCCTTCTTTGCATGTCCCCAACAAGGTCGGGATAGTAAGAAGTTAGGGCTTGATCACATTGAACCTTTGCAAGAGCAACCTCGCAAACCCCGACAGTCGCCCATGGGGGAGAAAAGAAAGATGAGGGAGTAGGATATCCTATCAAAATATTGCTCTAGGAGGCCCTCGAAAACAAAGGAACGCGATGATGGATAACTTTTCCTAGATCCTTCAATCCCACCGTCCACACATATGCATCCAGAAGCCACTCTAGAGGTGCAACTCCTTTTAAGGTACAAGTAAAATTTGAAATTCCCATATTTGAGGGCCAAATAGATGTAGACACTGTAGATATATGGCTGAATCTATTAGTGGGATATCTCCCGGTTCATGATTTTTCCGATCGGGAGAAGATTATTTTTTCACTCCTCAAAGCTACCCCCGATGTCAAGGACTCGTGGGAAACCTACTGTGAGAAAAATGATGAGGGGTAACCCTCTCTGTTCTCGGTCATAACCACTTGAAATTCTTTCCGAGACGCCATCAAGATACAATATTATCCTGTGGAGAGCTATGCGGACAAGTACATACAATGGACTACATTGTGGCAGCAAAGGTATCAAGATGTGATTGAGCTGATGAATATGTTCCATACCGTGTGCACAAAGTTGGGTATCAAATATTCAGAGAAAATTTTGGTGTTGAAGTACGGCAGTTGTCTGCACAGATACATTCAGGATGAAATGTAGTTGCTTGACATCTCCTTTCTTAGTACGACATACCGGTATGCTGCCAAGATTGAGCAGAAATACAAACAAAAGAAATGAGACTTCGGGTATGCGAATCAAAACCAAGGGAAAGGTGGCCCCAAACCATAGAAAAAAGGAAAAAGCCAAGGCACGGAAGCCCAAGAAAACCTACCGAAGACGCAAGAAAACAAAAACACCACGAAGCCAAATAAGGACACGGGAAAGTGGTGTGAGTTCCACAAGAGCTCCACTCACAACAAAAGTGAGTGTCGGGCCAAACAGTGCTTGGTGGCCGAGATGAGGGCTTCTGAATTAGATGCATGCTTTCACTCTGAATAAAAACCCGACAAGGGGAATGACAAAGAGAATCAAATTATTGATGCAGAGCCCAACGCTACCATTTCCATTGCAAACATCCTAAAAGGAGGAACCAGAATATCTAGAGGAGAAGGAGCGTCTCTTCCACTCCCAAATGTGGGTAAAGGGTTCCCCACAACCATTCATTGTATACAGTGGGAGCGAAAAGAACCTCATTTTATCAGTGGTCGTGAAATGGTTGGGCTTGCCGACCACAACACACCCACAGTCGTACACCATTGGGTGGCTTCACCAAGGACGGGATCTTTGTGTCAGCTAGCAGTGTCGACTTTCCCACAACATCAATCCCTTCACAAATGAGGTATTATGTGACATTTCTCCTCTTGATGTTTGTTATGTATTACTAAGCCAACCATACTTGTGGAAGCGACATGTTGTGTATGACACCCAACCTCACGTTGTTATTGTTACTTTGGACAATAAGTTGTACAGGATACCAGAGGTACCACTGCTTGTCACTATCTCTTTGGTTACTGCAAAACAATAGAGTAAGCTCATTTCCAAAACCGAGAAATTGTTTTTCATGATGATCCACGAAGAAGACTGTGGCCACAACTTTCAAACATTGAGGCTCCTTCGCATGACAACAAAAGATGGACAAGGTCGTGGAAGAGTACGGGGACATCTTCACCTCACCCATAGGGGTGCCTCTGCACTGTCAGGTCAAGAAACCAATCGATCTGACCCTAGGTGCGCCACTACCCAATGGATCGATCTATCACCACTCTATTATGGAAAACGATGAAATCAAGAGGAAGATTGAGTAGCTGCTGCAGAAAGGTAACATCTGGTCGAGTCCATCACCCTGTGGGATCCTGTTATGAAACCAACTCTAAAAATAGAAGAAAAGATAGATCAACGCCTTAGAAATAAGCCACTTCGAGGGGTGACCTTCTTTACATTACATAAATGAAAAATTCTTTTATGATACGAATGAAAAGAGCTCCTTCTATATTTAGGAGTCCATGGGGTCACAATATAATCCTAGCCAACCTAACAATAATAATGTAAGGGCATAATAACAAGAATATTGGGGTTATAGGGGTACAAAAATAAAAATAAGGGGGATACACTAACAACAGTAAGGGACTCTACCAGTAATATAGGGACCTAACATGCCCCTGTCCTCCAAAAATAGTGTTATCCTCAATGCTTGAGTAGCTCTAGATGCTTTTGTATAAAATTCTCATCCTCCGGTGTAGAATCTTCAGTGGGTAAGTTCTTCCGCTTGAAGAGATACTCTGAAATTGATCGATTTCGTAGCTGTCGAGTTCTTGTTTCTGTGACTACTTTAGGTTCCAATATGATTTTTTATTCCTCATCAAGTTCTGGAAATATTGTGTGTACTAGAATTTTATCACCTATAATCTTCTTTAAGCATGAAACATGGAAAATTGAATGCACTCGCAAAGAAACAGGAAGCTCCAATTTGTATGCCATAGTACCAATATTTTTCAACACCTTGTAAGGGCCAGAGTACTTTGGCGACAATTTGTTATCCTTCTTAGCTTGCTTGAGGGACATTTGTTTGTATGGTTGTAGCCGTAAAAATAACATGTCTCCTACATCAAAACTTCTCTCGATGCAATGTTTATCTTCCTGTTGTTTCACTTGATTTTGTGCCAAATTTAGGTTATCCTTTAAGAGTTGGACAACTTGTTTTTGATGCTCGATGTGATATTCCATTGCTTTAACCTTAGAATTTTATCTTAAATATGATGTGATGGATGGTGGGCGATATCCATAAAGTGCCATAAATGGGGTCATTTTTGTTGCAGCATGGAAGGAAGTGTTATACCACCATTCAGCCAGAGGTAACCACTTGAGCCATTGTGTTTATTTAAAAGATACAAAACAACAAAGATATCCTTCCAAACATTTGTTCACTACTCAGTTTGACCATCATATTGAGGATGATAAGATGAGCTATGAGCTAGTATAGTACCCAAACAAGAAAATAATTCCGTTCAAAAAATTCCAGTAAAAATTGGATCTCTGTCGCTTACAATAATCTTTAGGTTTCCATGTAGCTTTTGAATTGTTTCCATAAATGCAGTAGCAACTGTATTTTCTTTAAATGGATGATTTAATGCACACAAAAGTGTGCATAATTAGTAATTATATCAAATACCAGCATGATGACACTCTTTCCTTTGGACTTAGGTAAAACTGTGATAAAATCCATTGAAATCTCCTCGCAACATTGACTTGGAATGGATAAAGGCTATAGAAGACCCGAGGTCTTAATTGTTTCAAATTTATTTTTCTTGAAAACCAAACATTACGCCACAAAATTTTGAATATTAGATTTAAGGCCATCCCAAAAAAATTCTTTCTTCACCCTGTGGTAATTTTTTAAAAATCCTGAGTGTCCTCCTAAAGGAGAAGTGTGCAATTGCAAAAGAATCTTTTGTTTTCATTGGGAATTCTTACAAAGATATAAGTGATCTTTGTACCATAAGGAATAATTTTTCCAAATAAATGTATTAGATGTACTAGGACCTTGCTGCAACTTTTGAATAAGTGTCCACACTTCTTCATTCTTCTTCCATTCATCCCTTGCTTCGGTTATCCAATCTGGTTGGATAATAGAAATGGCACAAAGCAATGCTTTCACCTCTTCATCCTTTCTTGAGAGTGCATCTGCAACAACATTTAGCTTCCCTTTTTTGTAGACGATTTCAAAGTCATAACCAAACATTTTTGTGACCCATTTTTTCTTCTCTTCTAAAGATAATCTTTATTCCAAAAAGTGTTTAAGACTATCATGATCAGTTTTTACCTTGAAGTGTATTCCCATTAGGTAAGATCGACATTTATTTAGTACTTGTAGTATTGCTAGCATTTCCTTCTCATAAATAGCTTTCTGTAAATACTTTCCTTTGATTGGATGACTTTCGAAAGCAATGATTCTTCCTTCTTGCATTAAAACAACACCAATTCCATTTCCTGAGGTATCACATTCCACAATAAAGGTTTTTGTGAAGTCCAGCATAGCTATGACCGGTGCTAGGCACATTTCCTCTTTAAGATGTTCAAAGGCCTTAGTTGTTTTAGGAGTCCATGAAAATTCATCTTTCTTCAATAATGTTGTTAGAGGTGTTGTTATTCTCCCATAATTCTTAACAAATTTGTGATAATACCCTGTTAACCCAATAAATTCTCGCAAATTATTTATGATTTTGGGGATTTTCCACTCCTAAATGGCTTTAATTTTGTAAGGGTCCACCTTAACACCCTCGTGAGATACAATATGACCCAGATATTCCACCTCTTCTACTCCAAAGAAACATTTGGAGGTTTTCGCATATAATTGTTTCTCCTCCACTAGTTTGAGCACCCTGTCAACATGTTGAACACGATCCTTCCAAGACCTGTTGTAGATTAGTATATCATCAAAAATAATAACACAAATTTTCTAAGGAAGGGTTTGAAAATGGAATTCATCAACCCTTGAAATGTAGAAGGTGCATTGGTAAGGCCAAAAGCCATGACCAAAAATTCATAATGACCCTCATGAGTTTGAAATGTTGTTTTTGGAATATATTCATTCTTCATTCTAATTTGATGATATCATGAATGAAGATCTAACTTGGTAAAATAAATTTCTCCATCTTATTCATCCAATAATTCTTCAATCACAGGAATGGGAAATTTATCTTTAATAGTGAGCTTATTGAGCTCCCTATAATCTGGACACATGCGTCATGATCCATCCTTCTTATGCACCAATACTATTGGAGCAGAGAAAGAACCTTGACTAGGTTGAATTATACCAACCTCTAACATTTTTGCAATTATACGTTCAATTTCACTCTTTTGGACATAAGGATATCTGTAAGACCTGATGTTTGGAGGAAAAATTCTTGGAATCAAATGAATAGAATGATCCTGATCAAAAATAGGTGGGATTACTTTGGGAGTTTCAAACACCTTGGAATAATTTACCAAATTTTTTTGGATATATCGAGAAATAGATGATTTTGATGTTGGAACTTCTAGTGAGCATATTTGTACAATTATGCCTCGTTGTTCTTTCTTCAGAATATTTGTCATGAGATTAGAGCTTATTATATTTCTTGACTTCCCTGTGATACCCCGTAATTTGAATTCCTTTCCTTCCGAAAAAAAACTCAGGAAAAGTTCATGAAAATTAAAAGCTACCATCCCCAAAGATTGTAACCATTGTACTCCTAGTACAACATCAACACCTCCATTAGGGGAATTTTGAGGTCTAAAATGGGCGTCCTAAGAAAAATGTACAACCAATATGAACTTTATTAGAACCAATGGGATTCAATATAATGATGTCAACCATGGGCGATGATTCACCATTTTTGGAGTAAAAAAGATTAAAAAATAATAAAATAATAAAACTACTTTTTCAACTCGTATTTTCAACTTATATCCCTAATGTTTTAGTCAAATTTATAACGGGAGTACTCGTTGGATGTAAAATTTAATTACCTTTCCAAGGAGTACTCTTGTTGCATACTTTCGATGAACCATGATACAAGAAAAATGATAAATACATAAAACGTGATTGTAATCACATTTTTCATGTATTTCTAATTTTTCATGTAGAAAGGTCAATTGAAAGTATGCACATGGGTACTCCTTGGACGATGAATAAAATTATGTATCCATTGAGTGTTTTTGCTTGGAATTTGAGTAAACCCATATGGAGATAAGTTGAAAATACGTGTTGAAAAAATAGTTTTTTCTTTTTTCCCTCTAAAATTTGATGATATGATTAAATCTTATTTTATTATTTCCACTATTATTTTATAATTTCCTTAGGAAGCCCATTTTAGACCTCAAAAATCTCCTAATTCCCATTGGAATGGAAAGCATTGGACTATTCAATACATATTCACCCATGGCTAGCTTGATATTATGGCATTTTCTAGAGAAATTTATAGTTCCTCTGTTTACAACCATCACTTGACATTCTGGTGTTGGGTATAGGAAAAAATTCAATTCCTTGGCTACCTTACAATGAATAAAATTATGGGTACTACCCGAATCAATCAACACTATTACCTTTTTCTTCTTGGTATGTCTTTCTATCTTGAGAGTTTGAGGAGTGGTAATTCCTGCCAGTGCATTCACAATATGGTAGAACTAATTTTTTCTTTCTCTAGGGTTGGTTCCTGGTGTATATCCTCTTCTTTTGAAGTTTCTTGTTCATTTTCTTCCTCCTCTTCACAATCTATCTAAAATAATTTCTTCTCACCAGACTTATGACATTTAGTGTATTTGCTATCAGAACTGTAGCAAATCCCTTTTGCTCTTTTTTCTTACAATTGTTGTGGTGTCAACGTTGTAGGTTGTGGAAGTCTACGAGTAGCAAAAATTCTATTTTTATATATGTGAGTGGTAGGCTTCCTTTTCGCCCTAATTTTACATTCAAATTTTCTTGCCAACCAGAATGCCTTCTCCAATGAATCAGGTTCCCAAACTCAAACCTCATGTTGGATGTTATCCTTTAAAGTCCCTATGAAGACATCAATCCTATGTTCCTCTAGAATATCAACTATCGTTATATTCAATTTTTGGAAGCCCTCAATGTGCTCCACCACTAAACCCTTTTGTTTTGAGATTTATCAATTGGCTAAAGAAGGTGTTTCTCTTTGTATCCTAATAATGTGCTATTATTTCTTCCTTAAAAATTGACCAAGTGACAATTTTTTTATGGGAGAAAAGCCATTGATACCATACAAATGTATTTTTTTTTAAATATAAAGTTGCAATGTGTAACTTTTGTGTGTTTTTCACATTAATGACATCAAAACATTTCTCCATCTATAGTATCCATGTTACACGATCCTTGCCTTTAAACTTCCTCATATCAACCTTTGGAATATGGTGGGCCTTCAATCCAACATTAGAGTTTATGAAATCACAATTAACATTTATTTTGTTCTCATCCTGAGTTTCCTCTACTATATTTCTGCTGGTAGAAATAATTTCTTGTATCAACCTTTTCATCAAACCTTCCATGTCTGCTTTTAGATATTTCTTCATGCCTTCCATGTTGTCTTTCATTTTTTCATCGATCGTAGCTTCCATGTCATCCATCTTAGCTTCAATGCCATCCATATTAGCTTCCATGCCATTCTTAAAATAATCCATCTTAGCTTCCATGTCTTTCTTCAAACCATCCATCCTAGCTTCCACTCCTTTCTTCAAAACTTCCATTTCATTTTTTGTTGCTCTTTGAGAGAGCGAAATTTGGTGCACTTGCTCTTGTAATTTTGATATGTCATGTTGCACTTCTTCCTCTTCATGAGTCATAGTAGAGCCTTCTGAAGGCTTAATGGGTGTTGAAATACATTTAGGTGTAATTTTAGAACCCAATACTGATATCTATGCTTCAATATGCCCTTGGAATCACTTCAAACTGATTTTTCAAACAAGACCTATGCAATTTGAAAAAAAATACACACATTTTTCTTGCTTTTGAGGAGCTCGATATTGAAACTAAATTATTTCTATGATTTCGGATCTTCAATATCTGAAATTTGGTCCTGTAGTAGCCCTCTGAATCTTCTTTCCAATTATATAGGTATGACCTACTTTGGATGCTTGAAGGCAAATTTATTTGCAATCTACCACAATGACCTAATTATGGATTGGTTCAATAGAGCTAACTTGTACGACATGCCACGTGTCACTATTTCCTCCTTCGATTCTAAAATTGATACAAAAGAAACTACAATCTGTGTAATTTCGGCCACTTTTTATAGAATCCCAATCTGATGCTCCTAGAGAGAGTGATGACAATTTTCCCACAGTCACCTCTTTGAGATGAAATTCAGGAGTTTGAAAAAACCTAACTTCCAAAGATCATAGCTCTATAAATATTTCGAACTAATATCTGAACGTTTTATACGAAGTTCCTCCGGATTTTGGCTTTGCATGACAAAAATTTAAGCTTCAGAACCTTCATAGAAAAAAATGTATAGTGAAAATTCCACAATGACCTATTTGGAGCAGTGAAATGCCCCAAGCTCTGATACCAAATGTTATGAAACTAGCTCCAAAAATAGAAGAAATGAGAGATCAATGCCTTAGAAATAAGCCACTTCGAGGGGGAAACCTCCTTTACATTACATAAATGAACAATTCTTGGATGATACAAATGAAAAAATGTACTTCTATATATAGGAATCCATGGGGTCATAATATAATCCTAACCGACCTAACCATAATAATGTACGACACAATAATAACAATATTGGGGTTACAAAAGGGACAATACTAGTAATATATGGACCTAACAAAGCCCGATTGTGTTGGTGTAGAAGAAGGATGGGACTTGGAGACTCTGTATTGACTATCAGGCATTGAACAAGATCATTGTTTGGAATAGGTACCTGATCCCATAGATTGATGACCTTATGGATAAAATCAAAGGGGTGAAATATTTTAGCAAGATCGACCTGAATCTTGTGTATCACTAGGTACCAATTGAACCCTCTGATGTGTGGAAGACTACCTTTAAATCCAAGGAGGGACTTTTTGAATGGTTGGTCGTGCATTTCAGGTTGACGAATGCTCCTGCAACCTTCATGAAGCTGATAAATGACATCTTGTGACCATTCACCAACTCGTTTGTAGTAGTGTACTGTTATGACATCCTGATTTTCAACCAAACTTGGGAAGAGCACCTCCACCACATCCAACAGGTCCTCCAAACACTGCGGCAACACAAGTTGTGTGCCAATTTGGAGAAGTACACTTTTGGCATGACTCGGGTTTAGTATCTAGGATACATTATCGATGAACGGGGGGTGCATTTGGATCTAGCCAAGATCCAAGTAATTGGGTATTGGCCAACCCCAACCACTCTAATAGAGCTTTGTAGATTTTTGGGTCTTGTTAATTTCTACCACTGGTTCGTGTTGGGATTCTCTCATATCACTTGGTCCTTGAGTCAAGTCACCATGGGAGGAGTGAAATAAAAACTCATTTGGTCAGAATCTCAACATAAGGTATTCGAAGAATTGAAACATTGCCTCTACTCTGCCCCAGTGCTCACATTACCAGACTTGCAACAACCATTTGAGATCGAGACATATGCCTCTAACTATGCTACTGGGGCAGTTTGTACTCAACAGGGGCATGGAGTGGAATATCACAGTGGCACACTATCCGACAAAGTCTGCAAGTATCCTACTTATGAAATAGAGATGTATTCCATTATGCAGGTTTGCCGAAAATGAAAGCATTACAGTTTGGGGAAGGAATCAATCATCCACACACACCACCAACCCCTGCAGTTCATACAGACACAAGGGAATTTGCAGAATAATTTCCATAATAAGTGGTCGACATATCTGCAACAATTTCATTTGAACATCAAGTACAAGAATGGAAGCACCAATAATTTTGAAGACTGCCTCAACTGACCACCGATCGTGGTGCTAACCACCATTCTCAACACATGTGGGCATGAGAGCTATGATTGGCCGCTTCTCTACAAGAGTGATCCAGAATTCAACCACACATACAAGACACTCTTGGAGGGTATGCAAGTTTCAAAATTTCACCTCCAGGATGCACTGTTATGTCACCTGGGACACCTTTATGTTTCTTGAAGCGAGCATGGCAAGATGATTTGGGAAGCACACTATAGTCGATTCACTAGGAATTTTAGGGTCAAGAAAACAATGGTAGTACTGCAGAAGTATTTCTATTGGCAAACCTTCAACACGATGTTGGGAAGTACATTAGATCCTGCACTTCTTGCGCCATTTCCAAACCGACCATAAAGAAGCAAGGCTTCTATAGTCTGCTACCTACCCCTAGTCGACCTTGGGAATCCATATCCATGGATTACATGTCGGGCCTTCCTTCTACTAAGCATGGAAACAACTGTGATTTCGTGGTCATTGGCAAATTCTTGAAGATGGCCATTATGTCGGCCTGCAAGAAGAATATCACAGCAGAAGCCACTGGTAAACTCTTCTTTGAATGAGTTTGGGTACACTTTCGTATCCCACAATCTATCATCTGAGATTGGAAAAAAATATTCCTCAGAACATTTTGGTCTAGCCTTTGGTCAATGTTGGACACCAAGCTCACCAAGTCCACAAATTTCCATCCCCAAACTGATGGCTAGACTAAGGTCATCAGCAGGACGATTGTACACATTCTGCCATGTACAATAAGGTCGTCAACAGGACGATTGTACACATTCTACCATGTACAATTCAAATCATCCACGCACATGGGATGAGAGCCTTCCCTATGTACAACACAGTTATGACTAGGCTCTCCACAGTTCAACCGACCACAGCCCCTTTGAGGTGGGCCTGGGGTTCCAACCTCTATGTCCCATTGGTGTAGCCATGCCATTTGCGGTTACTCATGCTGATTCAGCTCATGTCTAGTCTGAAGCTAACAAATCGAACAACTTCATTGAGCAGATTCAACACATCCACCAATAGTTTCATGAAATAGTGAACAGAGCCAATGATAAGTACACACAACAAAATGATCAACATTAGGTGCCACACAACTTTAGGGTGGCTAACAATGTTTGGCTACTTTTGCAGAAGGAGTGCCTCACTGGACCCTACCGCAAGCTTCACCTGCTCAAATATGGGTTGTACACCATCACCAATGTTGTAGGGAAAAATGCCTTCGAGCTTAGTATTCCAACATTCCTTGGTCTACACCTAGTATTTAATGTGGACCGCCTTCGACCCTACTTCCGACCTCTACTGGGCTCCTTCGACATTGCAGAACAACTCACACCAACAGAGTTAAAACTAGACTGCATGACATGCCACCACATATTGTATCATCAACATGCAAACCAGGAACACTCACTAGAAGAAGATCCAACTGTATCGGGTTGTCAAAGCTATCCAACTCTTGCACCAAGGCAAGTGGTTCACCAGGGATCACGTTCAACAGAAGTTTCCTCATCTCATGGAGGAACTCAACGAAATGGGGACCATTGATTCCTAAGGGGGGAGGAATGATCTAGGTGGATATTGGTGGCCACATGCCTATTCCACTTGGGGCCCACCATTGTTTCTTCAATTTTTCAGTTTCCTTAATTATAACACAATTTACTATTTTTAGCATTTTTTTGGGTCCTAAAATTTTGGAGCCATTTTGAGGCCCTAAACAACGCTTTTTGGAAAAATAGAGATAGATGTTGCTAATGAGGTATGGTGCACGTCAAACGGAGATCGCATGCCAAATTTTTGTCCCCGGTAATTTGATGTACTCATTTACCCAAACATGGCCCATAGTTTTGGTGCTTCATCTCCTAGGGTTAGGTTTTTGAATGTTTAGGGTTTTCCATTATTTCTCAATAATAAATAGGCCCTCAAACCTCATTGTAACACAGTTTAGAGGCCTGCATCCACCACAATTCTTCTTAGAGATAAGCCACCAATGCCCTAACTAGTTTATTTCCATTCTGTTTGTAAAAACATTTCAGTTATTTGATATTAATGAAATGAAGTGTTATTTATGTTGAATTTTTTTATTTATGGTTATATGTGTATTCTATTTCGTTCTTGCATAAATGTGGATCAAAGACTATAATTGGGCTAATTTTCCCTATTTTATTGATGTGACTAATAAAAAAATACCAAAGACCCCTTTACTCATTATTTTAAACTTGCCCAAGCAATTATGAACTATTTGAATGTTGTCTTCCTAGGTTATTTATGTCCTCTCTAGGGATTCATAAAAAATGGTTTTAATAAGGAAATAGGCTTCAATAATATGGAAAAAATTTGTTTTCTAAGAGCGTGAAAAAACTATTTCCACACCGTTCTCCAACTCCTTCATATGTCTTTTAGCCATTTCCAAGCACTAGTTGTAGAAAAAACTATTTTCCTCCTAGGTATCTCCAATATCTTGGGAAAGGTGATTGGGATGTGTAGAGGAAGAGACTCATCCTACCCAAACATTATTCCTCTACTTATTCCCCTGGTCTACCCAGAACTTCTCATTTAGTTCTTAAAATTAGAAACTATCCTAACAATAACACCAAAACTGCACACTCCCTCTTTTAAGATCTAGAATGGGAAAAGCGACCCGAAAAAAAAAATGCAACCTCCACAACATTGGGATTTCTGAGCTTAGATCCCTCACCAATGAAAGCCTTTTTCTTTGCAAGGCATTTATCATGCTAAAAATTAGAAATACTAGAGAACTCACAAAGAATGCAACAGATAAGGCATTAAAAGGAAGAATAGTTCCATAAACAACCATAAAACTAATAGAATATGAATATCATGAACCTTCCAACCCACCCAGGAGAGATATCCCTCCAAGTACTTTAAATTCATCATAAACATCAATTAATCACACCCCCCCCCTCCCCCCACCACCCCCCCACACTAGCTATGAGGCCTTCCCTTAAGTATAACCATACTTAACCTTGTGTTCTAAAGATCTCAACTTATAACTCCCAAAGTCCTTTGGAAAATGTTAGTTGGGGAGGATCTTGCACTCCTTCCCATCATTGCGTTGCACATTAAGACATAGTGTTGTACCCTTCCTCTACCATGAGGATGATGGGTTTGTATTAACATGCATGGAGTAAAAAAAGTGACACGTAAAAGGAATCACACCCCCACCGAACCAAGAACACCACATCTAGGTTGGAGATGTCTCAATCATTTATTCTTTTGAAATCTTATTAAAGCTAGCGGGGGATATTGTTCATTCTCTACTAGACATTGATTAATATGAAACTGAAATGCCCCTTAATTTGCAAGTCATTCTTCTAATTTATCGTAAGACTTCACATGTCCAAATATAGAAGGGGCTAAAGTATGTACACCTCCGTAGAGTTTAATAGTAAGGTCATTGCATGGAGGTAGGTCCCTTGCCCCACAAGAAATGTGGCGTCATATAAAAAATTGGTGTCTGTCTTAGTCGCGACCATATATATATATATGAATATATGAAAGTTGACATTGAAATATTTTATATATTATTAGCATTGAATTTTTTTTTTGTTCTTATTAATATTTTTTTAAATGTCATATCTAAATACCATATTAAGAATTGAATGAGTTATACATTTCCCTCACACCTAATATAGAAATCACTTATAATTAGATTACCAATTTTTTGCATTGAGAGACTCTATAGTCTAGTACTGGGGAGACATTATAGTAGCTAGTTTGATGAAGTGTTAGATCAAACAATAATAATAATAATAAAACATAATATCGACTCAACTAAAAAAGTGTTAATAAATAATTAAAATAATCTATGGATTTAGGTAAATCTGTTGTATTGTAATTATTTTTTTTTAAGAGAAATTTTCCAAAAAAAATACTAATATGCATATCACCTTAAAATATTTAAATAAAAATGATTCATATTTGTAACCATGATATTTTATAACATATAATTAATAAACATATAAAAATTTCCTAAATTTCATTAATATAATTAGAATTTTTTTTTTTAAATATATATATAAGATTTGAAATATATATATAAGATTTGAAATATATATGAAATATAAATAACTACTATAAATTAAGATTAATTTTACCATATAAATTAAAATAAGAATTTTTTAAGGAGCATATATATATGTATATACAGGAAAGAATATGACACACCCCCAACAATTGGTAACTAATTTCAAAACCAACCAATTGGTGTGGGGTTCGACCAGAAAGTGCCAGTTGGCTTCGAGATCAATTTTTCTCAGCTGGTTAACCCTCATTGTGAACTCATCCCCCTATTCAAGCCAATTCCTAAGAAGGCTCCCCACATCTGGAAGGGAATCTTTGGGACAAGTGGAGATGAGATTCAATTCAAGTATGGAATCATTAATGGGTTCCACCAGGGAATTTGACATCTCACACGCATCATGGATGATATTTTTAACCGAACCTATCATATCCTTCCATCCCTTAAGGATAAATTATTTATGCATTTCATTGATCTTAGGAAAGTCAAATTTTCTCCCCTCAACATTGTATTTCTAGTCAAAATTTTCATTAAAGTCCTTTTAGTTTCATCAAAACATGAAATAATTTCCACTGACTCATCATTCAGTTCATTACCCAACACAAATTGTTCCTAATTTGAATTACATCAGTTGGTGCACAGGGTGCAACGGTAGATTAATTATGATTTCAGCGAGGAAAGGGAGGAGATGGCGCGGGGGTGAAACACATTGTATAATTCTATTGGGCAGGAGATGAGGGAGGAGGGTGATTTATCAAACATTCCCATGCTCACTTGATAATGATCCCGACAGCTAACGTGGTCGCCACACTAGCCTACTAGGTTTTGGCATGTCTTATCTTCTCCAACAAGATGTCTGTGTGGAATTGGAGGAAAGGCTCGACCCCTAGGAATTAATATCAATTGTTGATTTGCGATTGGTACTTTATTAAATCTCACTTTTCGAGGACAAGTGTTGGCCTAACTTTCTCTCTTGTTTACCCACTGGAGCTTCCCCTGGGTGAGGAAAGTTCAATATGGATGATGATCTTCCACCATAGGTGGTTGTTGCTTGATCATTTATATTTGTAAAGTGGGGGAAGGTTCAATACCACTTGGTGACTCCTGAATTCTTGAAAATAATGTTTCTTACATCTTCCTCACTACTAAGCTGGAACTTAGATGCCCTGGTGCTTTGGCCCCCTAGTCCCTAGAAGATCGACTAATTTTGAAATATAATTTGAAATTGTTATTGGGTTGCAACCCTTTGGGATATTTCATGAGGATGACATCACAATAGTGTTAACTGAGACATGTCTTGACCTGTAATTGGTATAAGTGTCATCCATATATTCTCCCTTTGGGTACTTGAAAACTTGAAAACTTCCTGCCAATTTTCCACTTCACGGTGATTTGTTGATAATTTCACCTTTTCCTAATGTACTATTTCCACCTGTTCTATTGGATGGGAGAGAGAAGGGTCCCCATACCTAGTTGTGAATAACATTTATGTGTAAATGGTTCATTCTCAACGCTTTCAAAAATTCATTTAACCGAAGCATACGGGGTTCTCGGGTCGCAGGGTTTATACCTCGAATTTTTGTTACTATGTTCTATCAGTAGACAACCTCAACTCCGGTAGTGGACAAATCCTTGGTAATTGGTCCTGTTCTGTGGGATTTTAGATTTTTTGCTCCTAACTTTTACTGCCCCTATCGTTTGATCCAGGAGGAAATTTTTGGACTTCTTTATGCCGTTGGAAATATATTCCTAAATAACTTCTGACAAAATGGGTATGATGTGGTTTTTGAGCTCATATGTTGCTCTAAAAATGTCTCCAAACTCTACTATTCTCAGCACCTCAATCTATTTTCTATATGAAGAATAAGAGGAAAGAACAAGGGTGTACAACATCTCCAATATCAAACGATGACATGATTATGGACTACTTAAATAACACAAATTGTACAGAATGCCATGTGTCACTGTTTCAATATTTAGCGTTGAAAATGATACACTAAAAACTAAAGTATGTGTGATTTCCTTCAATTTTTATGAAATTCAAATATGATGATCATAGAGAAAGCTATGATGATTTTCCCTAGTTCACATGTTTGAGAATGAATTTTAGAGCCTACAAAAACCCTAACTTATTCAAACCATATCTAAGAAAATATAGTGAACCAAGTTACAAAAATTTTACATGAATTTCACTAAGGTTTAAGCTCTATTTGGTCAAAATTTTAGCTTCCAAATCCTCGCCGAAAAAATGTTATAGAAAAAATTACAAGATGACTTGTTTGAAGTAACATAACCTTAGAATCTGAAGCTCTCATACCAAATGTTATGCAACCAAATCATAAAAGAAAATATATATCAATGACTTGAAATGTATCCCCTTTAAGGGGGGAATATCCTTTAAATTACATAATTGAACAATTCTTGGATGATACAAATTACAAGACCTGCTTGGTATATGTAGGAGTCTAAAGAGTCACAATATAATCAAAGCCTGCATAACAATAATAATGTAAGGGCACAACAATAACAATAATGGATTCTATGGGGAACAACAATACCAATATGGGGATTACATCGGCACAACATTAGGAATAAGGGGCTGCATTAACAATAACAATAAGGGAGCTAAAATAGTCTTATAGGGACCTATTACCTATTGGGTGAGTCATTATAAGCAAATTCGGCTTGGGTTAGCACTTGATCCCATTGTTTGGGATTATCACTTACCAAACTCCTTATAATATTTCCTAGACTTCGATTTACCACTTTCATTTAACCATCACCTTGTGGATGATATGTTGAACAAAAATTTAAATTGGTTCCTAGTTTTCTCTATAAATTCCTCCAAAAATTGTACACAAATTTGGTATCCCTACCTGACAATATACTACAAGGAAATCCATGTAGTTTTACAATCTCTTTGGAAAAACATTTCCAAATTAGTTGCATCAATATTTTTTGTACATGGAATAAAATTTTCCATTTTTCAAAATATGCCCATAATAAAAAAAAATATAGTCATTATCTCATTGTGTTTGAGGTAACCCAAGAACCAAATCATGTTGATTGAATCCAAAGGCCTGCTAGGAATGGGAAATGGCTGATATAAACTAATATTTTGACTTCTTCCTTTTGTTTCCTAACAAATTCAATATCTCTCAGCAAATCTCTTCACATTAGCTTGCATGCCTAGTTAATAATAAAATTTATTTAACACAACAAAAGCTTTATCAACTCTAAAATCTCCATGAAATCCTCTGCTATGTTTTCATTTATTAATTTATTTTTCATGAATCATTATGAAATACAAAGTTTAGTGTCTTTAAATAATAAACCATCCTGAATCATGTAACTCGACCACTATGTTGTATTTGTGCTCACATAATTTTTTACATGTTGAATATGCTTCCCTAAAATCAACATCATTTTCATACATTTCTTCGAGATCATAAAATATTGTAACATGAATCTAGAATTATTGTATAATTAAATTAATTATGCTTAAAGTGTCTACTACTCTACTTCATGAACGATTGGTGTGCTTAATTACAGAAGTAAAATTTTGTAAAAAAACCACCCATTTAGTATGTCGTTGACTAACCTTTGGCTAGCTAATTAGAAACTGCAATGCATGATGTTTGGTAAATAAAAAAAATTCCTTAGGCATTAAATAATTCCACCATTTCTTCAAAGTCTGCACAACACCATAAAATTCCTTATCATATGATGAATAATTTTTCTTGGTTTCATTTAATTTCTTACTGAAATAGACAATTAGGAATCCGTCTTGGCTTAAAATTAGTCCAAAGGAAACACCATTGACATTTTTTTTGACGTAAAATAATTTTCTAAAATCAGACACTACTAAAATTATCTATTTTGTAATTTTTTATTTCAAACACTTTAAAATATTTTATTGCTACTAAATTCCACCTAAATGGATTATTTATTTCTTTAATAGTTTCAATAATCATTGTACACAAACTGCTAAAGTTTTTAATAAACTTTCTGTAAAAACTCGCAATCTAGTGAAAACTTCTTACCTCAAATATATTTTGTGGGAATGGACAATTTATAGTTTCCCACACTTTATCTAGATCCATCTTCAATCCATCTTTGGAAGTTACAAAATACAAACAAGCCAGCTCCTTATTCATAAAACTACATTTCTTTAAATTTATCAACAAGTTTTATTTTTGGAGCATGCCTATAGCTAATTGTAGATGCTCTAGATCCTCTTCTCTTATCTTGTTGTATATTAAAATATCATCCAAATATACCATGAATAACTTTCCTATAAAAAATTCTAAAACTTCATTCATTAATCTCATGAAGCTTGGCGCATTGGTCAAACTGATGGCTATCATAAGCCATTCATACAATCCATTATTTGTTTCAAGTGCATTTCTCCACACATCTACCTCTCTTATATGAACTTAATGCTATCATTTTTTTGAACAATTTTCTTCTAAATTTTTATCGACAGTGATCATATTCAATCGACGTTTAAAGGTTAGACCAAGACCAATGATCAGGATGTGAATTGCTAAGATAAGGAGGAGAGGGAGAAAGTAATAAATAAATAATAATAAGGAATGAGGAATAAATTAAGACGACATAATGTAAATCTCTAAAACCTAAAGTTAAAAATGAAAGAGAGACAATTAAAATAGAAGTATTTTATTAATAATATTAGCACGAGGGACATAATAATATATTAAATTAATTTAAAAATAAATTAGAAGAATTAGAATTAACTATATTAGAATTAATACTTTATATAAGACTAAAAGTACATATAGACTATAAATTAACGGAAATTAATAAATTGATAATCTATTAACATTAATAAAAGTTACAACACAAAAAGTCAATTAAATCATCGATTCATGGGAGTGGAAATCTATACCGTATGGTAATTTATTAATTTCCCTTAAATCAATACACATTCTCGAGCCCCTATATTTTTTCAGAATAAAATTGTAGGAATAGCAAGTGGACTCAAGCTTTCTTTAATCAAACATTTTTCCAATAATTCCTCAACCTGTCTTTTCATTTCTTCATTTTCTTGAGGTGCCATTCGATAAGATACTTTATTTGGTAAAGTAGATCCTCAAATTAAATCAATATGATGACTGATGCTTCTAATACGAGATAAACTACTTGTTATATCATCCACAATAATATCAGCAAACAAATCTAATAGATTTATAATTTCATTAGAAAAATAATTCAAATTCATGCTAGTAGGAAATACTCATGGCTTCCTAATTAAAGAAAAATGTAGTTTTTCATGTTTTTCTTCTCGCAACAACTCCTTTCCACTCTTAAGTAACATGACTTGAATTGCTTCATCTTTAATTTCTTTATTTAGAAAAGGTAAAAGCACGTAATTTTTCCCATCTTTCTCAATTTTATGTGTTATTTTTTCCATCATGTATGGCCCTCCTATCATATTCCCATGGCCTCCCCAATAACACATTGAAAACATCCATTGTAATTATATCAAAAATAATTTCATCATATTTTCCAATCTGAAAATCTAACTTGCATAGTTCATTAACAAAAACTTTTTATCCTTTTTATTGCCACGATATTTACAAGGATGAGGATGTGTGGTTATTTTAAGATTTAATTTCTCCATTGTTTCAATATAAATTAAATTATGAGTAATTCTACTATTAGTGACGACTTTGCAACACTTAACCTTTGACTTAAATATGGTTTAAAATAAACTCTTTGTTTGAGTTGGCTCTTTAATTTCCCTCTCAGCTTTGATCAAAACTCTCTTCATCAATAAATATTCTCCTAATTTTGGAAATTATTCAATAATAGTTTGATTTTAATTTTCTTCCACTGCTTCAGCAACATGAGCACCTCTTTGACATACTAGTGCATTCCTAAAAAATTCCCATGACATATGCTCAAGGTTTCTACCTATAAAGCATCTAAGCTGATAGTCTCTTCCTTAACCTCTACCTCTGGATAATCATATTATCCCTCTTGAATCACCTTGTATTGATTACTGATTGCTAGAACTCCCCCCTTCTTCTCTTGCAGACTGAATTCTTCCTGTTCGAATATTTTGTCCTTTTCTTCTTATAGGACTTCTTCCTTGACTTCTATAATTTTTCTTTATAAAAAGTTTTTCTACTTCCCTCAAGCTAGCTTGATATGAATCTTCAACAATATTTAAAAATAATAAGACAATTTCATATTGAATATCAAATCCTAAGCCACTAATATATATAGAAACTTTCTCAGCATCATATTCTACACATCCAACTCTAATATATAATTTATAAAACTTCTTTGTATATTCCTTAACTGACTTAGACTTTTTTCAAAGGCTCTTTAGTTGTCTAAAATATTTAATCTGATACTCTTTGGGTAAAAAATTGACATTGAGTTTTTCCACCATTATGTCCCAGTATTTAATTTTAGATTTTCATTTCCTCTTTCGATCAGCTTGTACTTCATCCCACTAGAGTGAAGAATGTCATTTCAATCTAGTTACTGCATACCTAACTCGATTATCCACTTCAACATCCTCATATTTAAAGCATTTATCAATAGAATTATCCAATCCATTAATCCATCATCAATTAAATTACCTTCATATGGTAGAAATTCCATATTTGGCCTCATAGTCATTTTAGAAAACATCTTCATCATCTTTATATATGTTGATTATTGTGTTTCTTCATCACTAGAATATTCTTCACCAACATCACTGATATCTCCCACTTTGATTTATCTCCTCTACGCAGTCTCCATAACTTTTACACTCTGTCAAATCCTTCTTACTTTAACTTGCAAAGTCAAATTTGTTATAGCTCTCCCTCGAACTTATTGTCAAGTTGCTCCTCTATAACCTTTCGTTCTTCCTTTTAATTGAAAAAATAATATTTTATACCACAATTGATGTCAATCTATTCTAACAAAACACCCTACTTTTCTCTCTCTGATTTCTCATAAAAATCCTAGAATAAAGATAAAATTCATTTATTTATTTTAAGCCAAAATCCATAAAATTAAACTTTAAAATTTTAGGGAATTTAGCGTAGTCGAGTGGTCGAGGCTAACTAAAACAAGAAAAAAATTTCTCACATCCTGACTAAGGTTGGGAGGTTGGGAAAGGAAAGAACTCGGGGCTCAAACTATAGAAAATTTCACTGAAGTCAAGGTCGAATAGAGAATCAAGACTGGATAAGGAAGAAATAATGGACTAGATGGTTGTACGAACATGAGAATTAGGTCTACCTAATGAAGGAATAGTCGAATAGATGGTTGGGCTGATTGGGCTCCACATCGAAATAATGTAGTTCAAGGTTGAGGGTAAAAAAAATTACTTAATGATAAGTTTGAAAGGTCGAGAAATAACTATTTTCCACAGCTGATTTGGTGTGGAAGTGCAATTAGTGATTTAATGGTTTCCATATAAATGAAAAATTTCCTTCCCCTTCTTAAGTACAATGCTTCACAGTTAAAACAAATAAATTTACTTCATGCAACGAATTCAAAGAATGATCTATATAGTCTTCAAACTACACAACTAATTTAGTCTATAATATTACATGAGATAAAACAATGAAATTCACCAAGACATAAATTAAAACTTATAACCTTTATTGGATAGAATTTTTAATGTACACATGAATAGGAGAGAATGTAAATATTTCAATTAAATTAATATCTCATCATCGTACAAGAAAACTAAAAATCTCAAACTCACACACCTTTTGACAATTCTCTTAACTCTTACCTTAAGTTCCAACTTCTTATTTAATACAAACTGAATAATCAGTTAAGATCCATCAATTGTGGGGCTGATTTCTAAATGTAGACAATATATAAGATATTACAAATATATCTAAGATATTAGCTACAATAAATTCTTAATTTATGAAAATACATAATAATTCAATCAACTAATAATTTCCATAGTATTACAAATAATTAAACTAAATTCAGGGAACCCACTTCCTATAGTAAATGAAATTTATGACCATCATGGTCAAAACGAATTTACTAATGGTGATTCTCCTGCATTAACCTACCTCCTCATGCTTATCCCCCTCACAGAGAGTAGTATAACAAACCACTCCACCCAATATGATAACATCACAAAGCCATGAGGCCAAACAACATAACATATTTTTCCACCAGAAAAGGATACAACCAACACATCCAAAATAGTCTATTAACCCTCACATTCCCTCAATTTTTATAGGATACTCGCAATACCTTTAACCAATTCCTTGTATTTCATGGAGGAACTCTGCTACCATGAACCTAGTAACCAATGATCACTACTGTTATCACTCTGCCAGATCTTTGAGGTTGAGAAGAGTCCAACAAAGGTAGCTACAAACCAAGCTTAGCCAAGTAGCTAGGCCTACTAGGCATGAGGGGGCTCTCTCCAAGGAATCTCAGCTAAGAGGGCTGGATCAAATTAGGTTTTAGGCTAGGTATAGTAGCACAGGGGTTTTGATGGTTGATTTGGGTGCTAAATGAGTGAATTAGGTCAAAGAGGTAATTAGGTCAAGGAAAATAAGATCTGAATTGCAGACATCTAATGGGGCAAGGTAGGTAAGCACTCTAACACTTTAGGGTTTTAGGGTGAGATGGATCAGACTCGTGAGATGCTAAAAAGAGCATGACAGTTCATGAATTCCTTTTAAACTGAAGAAACTTAACAAATTATGGTGATTCTCCCAAAACGTAGCATAAAATATGTATTATGTCTATCAAACTTGAGAAATCATCATATCATAGAACTGAAATGAACATGAAAGACAAAAAAAATTCAAACATATGAAACTGAAGAAGAAATTATGCTAAAGTAAAATACCACATGAATCCCAAAAGAATAGTTGCAACTCATCCAATATATTCCTGCCAAAATCTAAATACACTAGTGTCTATGATCAATACAACAACATCCCACCTCTGAAATGAGTAAAAAAGTGAAAGATATAGACACGAAACAAAATCTCCCACCCTTAGGAGTTGAATCCCTGAGTTGTGGAGCTGATCCACCAAAGTATGAACTGAAACCTAGAGGGTAGGGTGGTCAAACTGACTCATCCATAACTTTAGTGAAACTCATTAACTCATCCTCTCAAAGAGTTTTATATAATGTATTTACCCCTAGGTAACTCAAAAAAATAATTACTACATTTACATCCATTAATTACATCAATAAAAACTCATAAATTCTATCAGCAACTCAGAAAAACTCAAAAAATAGAAAATATCAGGTAATTGGCAAAAGTGCAGCGGCTGAAGCAAAAGCGCAGTGCCAACTTCAAGGTGAGTTTTGGAGGCCTTCTTGAAGTCCAAATTGAGCTTAGGATAGCCCATTAGAAAGCCTATATTGTATAGCTTCCAAATATGTGCTTAGTTTCAAAAATTGACTAGATTTTACCATCCACAAATTCAATCTCCAAAGACTGGTCAAAAGTGTAACGTCGGGCTCAAAAAGAGGGTAGAAACACGGTTGTTTAGGTGTTTTTTGACTTTTATGCTGATCAATTTTCCCAAATTTTCTTAGAAAAGTTGCTAACCTGCATGTATTCATCATTCTAAATCCACTTGTGGTCTTGGTTTGACCAATGGACGTCCCTAGAAAAAGCACAGTGCCTAAGGCGCTATGCTTCTAACAGTCAAACTGTTTAGTGGCTATCAAGAAACGCACAAAAAACTCAAAATATTAAAAATTTTCCAAAAATTTTCCAAAATTTGAAGAATTATTGTTGGTGATGTGTGTTAAGCATGGAGGGATGCCTCAGCAAGAATGCTGCGTTTGTCTCCTTCCTTTTGCTTGGCTAGGGTTTGCTTATGTTTCTCCTACAATTGCTTGAGTTTGATGCTACAAACCTTCTGTCTTGTGATGTACATGTTTGACAAGTTTCTGAGCATATTTTTGTCCTTTTTTGCCTTGTGGAGGAGTTTATCAAGATGGATGTTAACCCTATGAAGGCATGTCTCTCTGTCATCTTCAACCTCCTTGGCAATCCTCTCCTCAAAAGTGAGTTTTTCATCTTCAATTCTTCGCTATTGTAAAGCCATTTTAAGACCCCCTATTTTTGGTATTTTTCTACTGCTTTAGATGTCATCTTGGTCATTGTCATTAAATAAGATTCCTTCCTCCCTTGTGTGGCCTTCTTTCTTCCCTCTCTTCTTCCTCCCTTGTATGGATTTCTTTGGAATATTGTTGTCCTTCAGCTCTAGTATATCAACCCGAGTTTCTTCAATAACCTGATCATCTTTGTCATCAACCTCGTCAATTGCACAGTTCTTGAACTCACCTTAACTTTGAAAGAAATTATTAGCTTTCTGACCATAACAAAATACTTGCCAATATCGCAAGTTATCAGGAAGTGTAGCCCGATGCTTCACATGAATTTCAAATTTTTTGTTAGAAAATATTGGAATTTTAAAATTGCTTGTTGTTGTAGCAAGTGAATCTGCCATGAGGTTCTGATTTCTTGGTACTATTGTCAAAGTGTATTCTGGAAACATCTACAAAATATCCAGTACAACATTCCTATATGATCTCATTCATGGATGCCTAGCCTAGTATTCTCCTTTCACCTGTTTTATCACATGTTTGGAGTCGCCACGTACTGAAATTCTTCTTGCGCCGAGTTTCTTCAAAATCTTGAGACCGATAATCAATGCCTTATATTTCGCCTCGTTATTGGAACAATCAAAAGCCAGTTTGCATGAACATAATCTAACATTTGTAGGAACCTTACCAGGCTGATGAATAGGGTTGTGGACCCAAATTCCAATTCCCACTCTGTCTTTCCCCAAGGCACCATTAAAATCCATGGACCATAGACCATTTTCATCCCCCATGTGCTGAAATTATGATTGCTTTTTTGTCTCAACTGTCCTGGTTGCTTCTTGATTTTGATTTGAGCATTCTTCTACCCTACCAGATGGCTTCTTTGAAACACTGGGAAGATTCTCTTTTTCCTTATCTATAATTTTTTTGATGCAATTATGAATCTATGGAACATCTTCTACTTCTACAAGCTAACTATCTACATCATTCAAACCACTATCATTGAAAAAATGGAAGATTCTAAATGTGTATGTACAACATTTATTGGATGATTATTAGGCCTCTCTTTGTTGCTTATCATGTACTTCATCTTTGTTTCCTAATACAACTTTCTCAGTTTCTTGAAAATTGGGATGGTCACATAAGAGAAGTCTAGCTGCAGAGTGCCTCTCAACTTCGCTCCTCAAGATCTATAAAACAACATACCAAACCGTGGTGGTATATCATCCAAAACCACATCCATCACGACATTCTTTAATGAAATTTTCTCAAGGGAAACTACTAAATCCATAATAATACCCAAACAATGGACTCTTCCTTAATCGAAAGAATACAATTCATGGTAAGGACAAGTGATATCTAGGCCCAATTTCTCCATAATGGCTTTTGGCATCAAATTGTGGGAAGCTTCGGAGTCAAGCATGGTATTATGAAGGATATTCTGGTAGATTCTCAGACTCCAATAGAATGGGGGAACTTCACTATCCTCTAACTGACTGTCTATTGTTGTACCAAAGATAAGCTCAGGTTGGTCATCATTGAAATTAAGTATATTAGATGAAGAATCCAATTTTTACATTTTGGCTACATGAGACTTATACTAATTATTCTTGACAAGTTTAGTTAAAGGTATTGACGCTTTCCATTTGGAAATTTCAGTTTCTAAGTTGAAAGGAGTGGATTTGTCTACCTCTTTAGTGATGTCTCTTTTTTCGGCATGATATTTTGATGCAGGTTCTTTCCTTTGGTTGTCCTTTTCTTTTCCTGATGAGCTTGTATATGGATGATTGTCTTTGTTTTGATTTGTAGCTGTAGGTTCTTTTCCTTTACTTTGATTACCCTGATAATTATGTTTTGGCTGAGTATCTTTCTGTTGAGATGCCCGCTTCTGAATAGGAGTTATTGGTACATCTCTACCTCTCAATGTATACTGCCCCTCCTGTGAGCTGAGGGCATTCAAGTATCCTCATTGATAATCATCTGAATCAACCTCCAACTGATGATCTTGTGCTAAAATGTAATATTAATCTTTTCGTACATCCATCTTCTCAACATTCTATTCATCTTCAGTGAAATATATGGGTTGGCCATCATTTGTAAAAAAAGTGGTTTTCTCCAACAATGTGATATTCTTCTTGTTCTTCAATTCGTTGAGCATAATTATGTTGCAAGGGTTTCTGAACTTTATGTGGCTATGCTATTTTCTCAGGTGTCCTCTATTCCCTTTTCTTGATCCTGAATTAAAGCTGCTACTGTTGGCCTCTGAAATTATAATTTCTAGCTTGTGTTTCTGCCTGCCTTTCAGAGATAGACATCCCGTCAAACATTATCTCAGTTTTTATTATTAATGTGTCCAATTTTACATTATAATATGGTTATTTTTCCTCTTTAATAGTCACTCTCCTTTCACCCTTCATTTTTTACTTCTTTGTGGAAAAATTAGCTTCTACACTAATTGAATTTTTCTACATGTCCTCTAACGTAGTAGGATTCCTTTCTCGCAACTGATAGGCCATATCTGGATCAAAGCCATCTGGGTAATGCAAAAGGGCCAACCATGGAGGGGGTTTCATCTCATTATGAATAGAATGGTAGACTTTGTTGAATCAGACAGTGAAGTCTTGTACTGATTCATTTGGTTATCTTTTCAGATTTATATATTCAAAAAGGATTTGTAATGGATTTTTATTTACCTCCCATCCGTCTTGAAATAATCTACCAAATAATTTGATGTGGCTATGGAATTTTCAGTTAATGATCTGAACCATACCTTAACTTCTCTTGAAATACTCTAAACTATGATTGTCATTTTTGCATCATCTGCATCTATTTCCTCCAGGTCAATAAAGTCTGTAACTTTAACAATATGTTGTTTTGTAGTGATTGAATAATTCTCATAAAAAAGTGTAAGCCTTTGGCCATAACCCTAAGGTAAGGCATTGAGTTGACTTGGTAAGATGAGGGGTGAAAATATGGCCATAATTCCTACTAGATGGACTAAAGGAGTGACAATAGGAAGAGTTTTTTGAATAAGTGATGAAGTAGATGGTGCAGAAGAGGAAACAACAAATTATTGTGAATGTGTCGTGATAGGTATTGACTCTTGTTGATACTGGATTATAGCCTTTTCCGAATGGTACTGAAGTTGGTTTGCTAGACTTTCGAGTTTGTAAAATTGACTCCAGACTTTAGTGTCAAAGTCTGATTCAGACTTAGTTTCTTCAAAGGATAGGTTTTTTTTAATTTTTAAGGAACTAAGATCTAATTCAAATAATGAATTGAACTCAGAGAGCCTTAAAGGATCAAAAAATTAATCAACTAAATAAGTTTTAGACTTAGATTGAAACAATTACAATTCAAATTTCAGATCAAATGGTATATATTCGAGATATATAACTTTAGTAGGTAGTGAAGAAGACCTTACCAATGAAATTGGACATGACTGAATCTTTATAGCTTGGTATCTATGCTTTTGGACAAGCTTCTCTAGATCTTTGACTGGATCAGCTGGGTGAGGATCAAGGTTTGATTTGGTGTATCTCCTCAAAGCCAGAATGTTCACTGTTCAACAAATTGTTTTCTCTGCAACTTTTTTAGATCCGCCTCGACGAAATCTTAGACCTATCATCCAGAGGCCGTGAATTCGAAGAACTAATGGTACAACTGGGGAATAATTGACGATTTTATTCTCTAGTATTTTCGCCAAGATGTTATCACATTTCCATATCTTTGAGGCTGAGAAGAGTCCAACAAAGGTAGCTACAAACCAAGCTTACCCAAGTAACTAGCCCTACTAGATAGGAGAGGGCTCTCTCCAAGGGATCTCAGCCAAGAGGGTTGGATAAAATTAGGTTTTAGGCTAGGTATAATATCAGAAGGGTTTTTATTGGTTTATTTGGGTGCTGGATGAGTGAATTAGGTCAAAGAGGTAACTAGGTCAAGGCCAATAAGATCAGAATTGCAGACATCTAATGGGGCAAGATATGTAAGCACTCTAACACTTTAGGTTTTCAGGGTGAGATGGATTATACTGGTGAGGTGCTAAAAAGAGCATGAAAATGCATGAATTCCTTTTAAACTAAAGAAACTTAACAAATTATGGCGATTCTCCCAAAATAGAGCATAAAAGATGTATTATGTCTATCAAACTTCATCGAACTGAAATTTCATGAAATATAAAAAAAATTCATACATGTGAAACTGAATAATAAACTATGCCAAAGTACAATACCACATGAATCCTAAAATAATAGCTGCAACTCATCCAATATATTCTTTCCAAAATCTTAATACACTAGTGTTTCTAATCAATACACCAACATCCCACCTTTGAAATGAGTCAAAAAGTGAAATATATAGAAATGAAACAAAGTCTCCCAACCTAAATGGTTGAATCCCTCAGTTTTGGAGCTGATCCACCAAAGTCTAAACTGAAACCTAGAGTGTAGGGTGGTCAAACTGACTCATCCCTAACTTTAGTGAAACTGATTCACTCATCCTATCAAAGAGTTTTACCTAATGTATTTACCCTTAGGTAACTCAAAAAAATTATTATTACATTTAAATAAATGAATTACATAAGTAAAAACTCGTAAATTCTATCAGCAACTGAGAAAAACTCAAAGCTAGAAAATATCAGGCAATAGGCAAAAGCGCAACGCTTGAAGAAAAAGCACAACTCCAACTTTAAGGTGAGTTTTGGAGGCCTTCTTGAAGTCCAAATTGAGCTCAGGATAGCTCATTGAAAATCCTATCCTGTATAGTTTCCAAATATGTGCTTATTTTCCAAAATTGGCTAGATTGGACCCTCCAAAAATTCAATCTCCCAAGATTGGTCAAAAGCGCAACACCAGGTTCAAAAAGAGGGCAGAAACATGGTTTTTTAGGTGTTTTTTGACTTTTATGCTGACGAGTTTGCCCAAATTTAATTAAAAAATTTGCTAACCTACATGTCTTCATCATTTTGAATCCACTAGTGGTATTGGTTTTACCAATGGAGGTCCCTAGAAAAAGCGCAGCGTCGATAGTCAAACTATCTAGTGATTGTCAAGAAATGCACAAAAAGCTCAAAATCTTCAAAATTGCCCAAAGATTTGCCAAAATTTGGAGAACGGTTGCTGATGATGTGTGTTAAGCATGGAGGGATTCCTCAACAAGAATTTCAAGTTTGTCTCCTTCCTTTTTCTTGGCTAGGGTTTTCTTATGTTTCTCTTACAATTGCTTGAGTTTGATGCTACAAGCCTTGTTTCTTATGATGTACCTGTTTGACAAGTTTTTGAGCATCTAAGGATAGAGATGTAGTAATTTAGGGGTAGGGATGGGTTTCACTATGATGCGGGAAGGAAATTTGAGGTCTTAGGAAATCAAATTGGGAATGAGGGAATGAGATTAGGGCTTTTAACTAGCAAACTCCATAATTTGCATGAAAAATTAAACACCCTGGAAACTACTCTTGAAGAATGTAAGGAGGTGTAAATTGTGTGTCACTTACTTGTTAAGAGATGGTGAGAACCTTTTCTGAAGGTTAGAATCAATTTGGATGAATATTGGAACTTTTTGAGCAAAAATTCCAGTAGTGTAGCGCGCTTAGCATATGTGCAGTGCTAGTTACAGAAGCGTGACGCCTCTTGTCCAAGAGCGCAACACCACCAAAGAAATCACTCTTTTACCCTTAAAAATAGAAATTCAAGCTATGGAAGTGGTGGATCGATGTTGTGTGGGACAAATAAGAGTGAATTTGATGTTTTGATGAGCTTTATACTTGGTGTATTTGATGTTTTGGGCCTTGGGACAGACTTTACCTTCTTCACGTTCACCTTTAAATTTTGAAACTATACCTTTTTCACTGTGACTTCATTCTTTAAAAATTCATCATTTGATGGATTGAGATACTTTAAAATTTGACATTTTGATGCTTTGGCATATGGAACTCTGAGTTGTCAGCTTGGGAGCCATGAACTTATTACAAATTGAGTGACATAAAATTACATAATAAAAAATAAAAAGTTACATTTTGAAATCAAAATTACATCTTGAAATAAAAATTACTCCTTACAAATCATATTTACATGGTAAAGAGAAATTTATTTGATCACTCTCTTACTTGCTGGTTTTATGCAATGGAAAGGGTGTGTTATTGGACCTTGAAAACCCTAATACCTAATGGGAACCTTGACTGAATGGAATTCATGATGACATGACTGAATAGGTGATGTAACCTTATGAAATAATGGACTCTTAGCAAATGAAAAAGTGGGCCATCAAGTGATGAAATTACATTTTTTAAAAGAGTGAACTTTGATGAAAATCTGCACCAAGTGACCAAAGTTTTGCATGAACTAGTGGAATGATAAAAAAATTTGAGTGGGACCCCTAAAATGACATGAAAGAGTTAAATTTGATAATTGGTGGAAGGATGAAAAGACATTAACAACTACCATGGTGTTGTCTCTCTGTAGATTTTTGTTCACGTTACCTTTGGTTAGAGGGATTTTTTCCCTTGTTCTAGTTACCAACCAACAATAGCCATATAAAGTTGTGTGCTAAATCTCCAAATTCAAGAACATTGAAAACCATAAGTCTCAACACCAAATCCTTAGATTCCATCAAGCTCTGCAAAGAGGAACCCCCATTTATATATCGCTACCTCAAACTATCAGATGCTAGCTAGGGATGATGAGTACAATATCCATAACAGTAAGCAGGGGAACAAAACATAATCTACAACCATTGTAACATGTTATAGAGAAAAAATGCCCCTTCATGCATAACACTAACAATGCTAAGGAAGGTTTCCATGACCATGCTCATTAA
Source organism: Pinus albicaulis (assembly GCA_034641835.2). NCBI lineage: Eukaryota > Viridiplantae > Streptophyta > Pinopsida > Pinales > Pinaceae > Pinus > Pinus albicaulis. The sequence goes on from JAXQQM020072975.1 coordinate 86,437, forward strand.
TAAATTAAATAAATGTCGCATAAGTTTTTGCATGGGGGAGGTGTGCCGCACCACCTGCTACCTATATCATCATGGGATTTGGTGGGGTGGTGGGCACCCTCCCTAGGGTCCCATTTACTATACTCTTCCACCCCCATCAAGCAAGATTATTAATTGAAATTTAATTTGTGTGTGTGTGCGTTGACCCAATAAAAAGGGAGAAAACACATCTCTATTTTAAGATAGTTCTAGTGAAATTTAAAAAAAAAATATTATGTATTTTTTAATTATTTATGTTTAAATTATCATATTTCTTACAAAACTTTCACATTAATATAAGAAAATTTATTTATTGGCATTTTTATAAAAATTATGATACACAAAGTGTTTTTCATCCTAAACACAATTCGTATCATAAAGGTGACTGTAATCCTCCCAAAAATATGCCATATGATTTGGTTTCATTTAATTACTAGTCGAAGAAAATAAAATGACATGTGATAGAATATGATCATAAAAATATTATTTTTCAATATTTTTTTTTTGAGTTGATCCTTTGAGGAAATGTTAATGGCCAACATGAGAGATTAACCTATAATTGTTAGGAAAAAAATTTTGAAGCTATCTATGCCTAGCGAGGAAGAAAGTAAACGAAAAGGAAAAATCATCCTATATGCTAGTTCCTTCTCGAATAACATTGCAAAATGCAAAGAAAGTGATCCAGATATTTTACTTCAAGGATGCATACATGATTTCATTTGAAAGGGCATGTAACCAAGTAGCATAAGCACATGAAAGAAGCGGTAATCAAAAGAAACTATGAGATCAAAGGAATAAGACAATTTGATAACGAAGTTCACCCAATGTGGGCTACGCCTCTGGGCCCTGCTCAATGTGGGGAGGCCTATTTCATCAAATGGAAGCAGAAATAAATTATAAGAAATTAAAAAATGACACCATATACCTCCACTTCTCGGGATGGCTGGAAAATGTAGACATCTAGTCGAGAAACAGGCTGCACAGTTGTATTCTTAGCAAAAAATCATGAAAAATGACTATAAAGATGACCCCTTTCTAACACTTGTACTTCTCGACCCCAAAGGAATATTGTCAGCATAAAAAATATACCCTTGCATCAGGGTTCTGCTCCTAGAACATGACATCAGGGATTCGCCCTCCTGGTTCCGCTCTTCATTCCGTTGGTTCGCCGGTCTCTGCCTCCCCTCTCGTTGAATGAATGGTAGAGGTTTATGTAGTGTTAGGTGGGCGTAACTTCAAACCAAGGCCTAACATCCCATTTGATGGTGGAATATAGTTAAAGCATTTGGTTTGGGAAGTTTCGGGGTCCAGCCCGTGGAACCCTCATTTCGGAATCACCATTAGGCGTGTTGTTTTATGTGGTTATTAGGCTGCTCGTTTTGGTGAGTCAGCCCACTGGGTCAGCAAATCCTGCTGGCCTCGTTGGCATATAGCCATTACAACAGTGGTTGAGAGGGGTCGGGTCACTTGCAGCCTTGACCCATTGATTTATATATATATATATATATATATATATATATATATATAAGACGAATTGGTTAAAAAACCTATTGGAAAAACTTTGGGTCACTAGTAAAATTAAATATGCCACAAATTCTTTGGTTCCGGAGGTCGGAATTTGTGCGCTGATAAGTGCCAAATTGTTGCCTCGCCAGTCGCTATCACTAGGACTAGTTTTACCAAAAATTTTATAGGCCATAACTTTCACATACGAACTCAAATTGAGGTGCCATTCACCTTGTTGGAAATCCTGCAATGAGATATATGATATGACCCTAGTTCCACTTCTATCTAGTGACTTTTATTTTTGAGCTTTTCCAAAGCCACTTTTGAATTCTGAGCATTTCTGGAGCCACCTGGATCATTACTCCACTAATGATATTTTGGGTTGCCAAAATATTTATCAATCAATTGGAAAGTGACGGAATTTCTCCCTCACTTTATATTTTTCAATCAAATAGACCTTACATGGATGCATTATGTTGCAACCAATACGAAGGTACTCCACATCTCCCCATCGTGAAGTCATAGTATTCCTGTCAAGAATGATATCCTCAGGTATATTTTCTAAGCGTTCGGGTGCAAATTCATCCACTGAAGGAACCTGTCCAATCTCTTTAGTGTCCGTGATCAAAGGAGGCTCATAAAGCTTCAAGTTTTCAACATTCACCACTGAGTACATTTTTCATGTATGCTCACAAATCAAGATGAAAAGTATTGTCTCCAATCTTTTCTAATATGGTAAATGGGACATATCATATTGGTCTCAAATTATTTCCTTCCCCATTCATCGTTTCTTTGTTGATGTGGAGCCACAACGTGTCTCCAACCTGGAATTGGTGATCAACCCGATGCTTGTCATGTCGAGATTTGTATCGATCTTGACTTTTCTCCAACTGCTCCTACACCGTTTTGTGAATCATATGAATTTTCTGAATGAAATTCCCAACTTTTTCCCTATCTTATTTCTCACTGGAATGTTCATCTCTCCCAAATCATGTCTCGAATGGTGAGCTCTGAGTGGATGAATGCATTTCCTAGTTGTATGCATGTTTTACATAGGGAAGTTGCTCATCGCTCAGCTTGGGATGCTTGCCACAATAACCACAGAGTAAATGTATCACTGTGCAGCTTACAAATTATGTTTTTATTTTAGTCTTTAATATTCATAATTAGCTTTTAGCTAGTTGGAATATTAATTTTTGATTTTTTCATTTAGATAGATGAAGAAGAGGGTAGGGAGACACATAAATATCCTTAGTAGGAATAAAACCACTTCTAATTTGAATGTATATCATCTTAATAGATGGATAAAACACTCTTAGGTGTGAATAGAGGTTGAAGCATGTGGATGGGGTCAAGTTTGACCAAATCAAAAACGTTGGTATGGAGGTAGTGGAGAGTTATTGAGGGATAATGCAGTGTTAGTGGGAGGGAGTCTCCGTGATATTAGCATCTTTAATGTGTGGGACCCAGGGTGATTAGGCTCAAAAAGCATATAAGGAATGGGATGGCAGCCATAGAAGGCATTCTGATTATTGTTTATGTCTTGGTCTTTTATGACATTTTGCATGCTTCAACTGTTTAGCAGAGTCTGTTGCGCTGTTTAGCACAATGATGTTTCCGAGTTGAAATGCCACCATCATCCTCGAGGGACTTCGAGTGCCTACTCAAGAGAGGTTCGTTGAGCTACATTTCCACTATCTGGCATCATACTAAGCTTCAACCATTATTCACAACGTAGTCTCCTTCAAGATTGTGTTGTTTTGCAGGGTAGCAGTAGTGGAGGATTGATAGATCACCCAGTTTCTAAGCTTGTTTTCCAGTGAGGGGAGAAGCCCTTCATCCTAGACACAATGGTAATGTTTTGAGGTGATGAAACAATCTTTCATGTGTAAATTTTACTCCAACCAATATTAATTTAGAAACTCACATTGTAATACTTGATATTTTATATAATATAATTTATGTGATTGAAATTATTTATAGTTTCACTTGATGTTATTTAGTATTGTAATTAACATATGTAACATTGTGTTTTCATATTAGATGAACATGTACATTGTATGCCAATTTTTTTAAATTTAGTTGCAAAATCATTCTAATTAATTTATGTTGATTTATAATGAACAAATAAAATCAATCTAAAACTATTAAATTAGTAGTTTATGTTTATTAATGAACACAAATAAAATAATTATACGACTAAATTAGTTTCTTATAATAATTGTTAATGAAATTAAATGAAATGATATAAACTACTAAAGTAGTCATTAGTATAATGAATATGAAAGTACCAAAAAAACATAGATGTCTACTAGAAATGATTTTTTTTTATTACATATGACAACTAAATTTTGTATATATATGACTATTAGTAAATAATTTACAATATCTTATAACACGACCAAAATTTATTCATATTTCTTTGGTCATTAATTGGTTTCAAACGATGACCAAAATTTGCATATATATGACTATTAGTAGTTAATTTACAATATCTGATAAAACGACCAAAATTTAGTCATATTTCTTTGGTCATTAATTGGTTTAAAATGATGTGTTAGGTCCCTATATTACTAGTGTAGATCTTTGTTGTTGTTAGTGTAGCCCCCTTATTGTTATTGTTGTACCCGAGTAACCCCAATTTTGTTATTATTGTGCCTTTACATTATTATTATTATATTGGCTAGGATTATATTGTGACCCCATGGACTCCTATATATAGAAGGAGTTTTTTTCATTTGTATCATCCAAGAATTTTTCATTTATGTAATGTAAAGGAGTTTTCCCCCTCGAAGTGACTTATTTCTAAGGCGTTGATCTCTCTTTTCTTCTATTTTGGAGCTGGTTTCATAACATTTTGTATCGGAGCTTTGGATTCTAGGGTTTTGCTGCTCCAAATAGGTCATTATGGAATTTTCGCTAATAAATTTGTTCTACAAAGTTTGAGAAGCTCAATTTTTTATCACACGAAGCTGAAATCCTGAGGAACTTCCTGTAAAAATTTCAGAGTGTTGTTCACAATATTGACGGGGATATGGTCTGTGGAAGTTAGGGTTTTTTCAGGCTCCCAAATTTCATCTCAAAGAGGTGATCGAGGGAAAATCGTCATAACTCTTTCTCTGAGCATTGAATTGGAATTATATAAAAATTTCTTGCAAGTACAAAGACTGTAGTTTCCTATATATCACGTTTAGAGCAGAAGAAGGAAACAATGACACGTGGCATGGTATACAAGTTTTCTCTACTGAACTAGTCCATAATTAGGTCATTGTAGGAGATTGAACGTAACTGTGTCTCGAAGAATCCAAATCACGTCAGAATTGTGGCATTCGAAATAATATTCATATGGCTACTACAACACCAAATTTCAGATATTGAAGATCTGAAATAACAAAGAGAATTTAGTTTCAATATCAACCTCCTCAAAGGAAAGAAAAAGGTGTGTAATTTTTTCCGAATTGCATAAGTCTTGTTTGAAAACTCAATTTGAATTGATTCCAAGGGAATATTGTAGAACAGATATCAGCATTGGGTTCTAAAATCCCCCCTAAGAATAATTCAACACCCATTAAGCCTTCATAAGGCTCTACTATGAATCATGAAGACGAAGAAGTGCAACATGACATATCAGAAATACAAGAGAAAGTGCACGAAATTTCGCTCTCGCAAAGAGAAACAAAAAATGAAAAGGAAGTTCTGAAGAAAGGCATAGAATCTAAGATGGATGGTTTGAAGAGAGACATGGATGCTAAGATGGATGGTTTGAAGAATGGCATGGAAGCCAAGATGGACTGCATGGAAACTAGCATGGAAGTTAAGATGGATGACTTGGAAGCTAAGATCGAAAACATGAAGAATGATCTAAAAGCAGACATGGAAGGTTTGGCAAATTTTATACAAGAAATTTTTCCTAATGGAAAAAAAATAGTAGAGGATACTCGTGATGAGAAAAAAATAAATGTTAATCGTGATTTCATAAAATCTGATGTTTGATGGAAGACCCACCATATTCCAAAGATCGATATGGGGAAGTTTGATGGAAAGGATACCATAACATGGATACTACAGATGGAGCAATATTTTGATATCAATAATATGAAAAGAACAGAAAAGGTACACATTGCAAATTCATATTTAGAACAAAATACATTTATATGGTATCGATGGCTTTTCTCCCATAAAAAAAATGTCACTTGGTCAATTTTTACGGAGGAAATGATAGAACATTATGAGGATACAAAGAGAAACACCCTTTTTAGCCAAATGATAAATCTCAAACAAAAGGGTTCAATGGGGGAGCACATTGAGGACTTCCAAAAATTGAATATAAAGGTAACTGATATTCTATAGGAACACAATATTGGTGTCTTCATAGGGACTTTAAAGAATAACATCCAACATTAGGCTCACATTTGGGAACCTGATTCATTGGAGAAGGCATTCAGGTTAGCAAGAAAAAATGAATTTAAATTTATGGCGACAAGGAAGCCTACCACTCACATCTATAAAGATGGAAGTGTTGCTACTCTTAGAATTCCACAACCTACAAGGTTGACAAAAAAAAAATTGGAAGAAAAAACAGCAAAAGGGCTTTGCTATAGTTGTGATAGCAAATACACTAAAGGTCATAAGTTTGTCGAGAAGAAATTATTTTACATATATTGTGAAGAGGAGGAAGAAAATGAATAAGAAACTTCAAAATAAGAGGATATACACCAGGAACCAATCCTAGAAGAAGAAGAAATGAGTTCGACCATATCGTGTAATTCATTTCCAGGAATTACCACTCCTCAAACTCTCAAGATAGAAGGACATATCAAGAAGAAAAAGGTAATAGTGCTAATTTATTTGGGTAGTACCCATAATTTTATTCACTATAAGGTAGCCAAGGAGTTGAATTGTTTCCTATAGCCAGCACCAGAATGTCAAGTGATGGTTGCAAATGGAGGAACTATAAATTTCTCTGGAAAATGCCATAATATCAAGCTAACCATGGGGTAATATGTATTGAATAGTCCAATGCATTCCATTCCAATGGGAGGTGTTGATGTTGTACTAGAAGTACAATGGTTACAATCTTTGGGGACAGTAGCTTTTAATTTTCAAGAACTTTTCTTGATATTTTTTCGGAAGGAAAGGAAGTTGAATTACGGGGTATCACAGGGATGCCGTGAAAGATAATAATATCTAATGTCATGACAAAACTTCTGAAGAAAAAAAAAAGTGGCGTAATTTCACAATTATTCTCACTAGAGGTTCCAACATCAAAATCATCTATTTCTCCAGATCTCCACAAAGTCTTGGGAAATCATTCCAAGGTGTTTGAAACTCCCAAAGGAATCCCACATATTCATAATCATGATCATGCTATTCATTTGATTCCATGAAGTGTTCCTCCAAACATCAAGCCTTATAGATATCCATATTTCCAAAAGAGTAAAATTGAACGCATGATTGCAGAAATGTTAGAGGCTAGTATAATTCAACATAGTCAAAGTTTTTTCTCTGCTCCAGTAGTATTGGTGCACAAGAAGGATGGATAATGACGCATGTGTCTAGATTATAGGGAGCTCAATCAGCTCACTATTAAAGATAAATTTCCCATTCCTGTGATTGATGAATTATTGTATGAATTACATGGAGCAATTTATTTTACCAAGTTGGATCTTCGTTCAGGATATCGTCAAATCATAATGAAGACTGAAGATATTCTGAAAACATTATTTCAAACTCATGAGGGTCATTATGAATTTTTGGTCATGGCTTTTGGCCTTACCAATGCACCTTATACATTTCAAGGGTTGAGGAATTCCATTTCCAAACCCTTCCTTAGAAAATTTGTGTTAGTATTTTTTGATGATATACTAATCTACAGCAGGTCTTGGAAGGATCATGTTCAACATGTAGACAGGGTTCTCAACCTATTAGAGGAGAAACAATTATATGCAAAAAGATCCAAAATGTTTCTTTAGAGTACAAGAGGTGGAATATCTGGGTCATATTGTATCTCACGAGGGTGTTATGGTAGACTCTATCAAAATTAAAGCCATTAATGAATGAAAATTTCCCATAACCATAAAGAAGTTGCGAGGATTTCTCGGGTTAACAGGGTATTATTGGAAGTTTGTTAAGAATGATGGAAGAGTAACAGCACCTCTAACATCATTATTGAAGGAATATGCATTTCCATGGGCTCCTGAAGCAACTAAGGTCTTTGAACATCTTAAAGAGGCAATGTGTGTAGCACCGGTCTTAGTTACGCTAGACTTCAAAAAAACCTTTATTATGGAATGTGATGCCTCAGGAAATGGAATTGGTGTTGTTTTAATGCAAGAAGGAAGACCCATTGCTTTTTAAAGTCGTCCAATCAAAGGAAAGTATTTATAGAAAGCTATTTATGAGAAGGAAATGTTATCAATACTACATGCACTTAAGAAATGGCGACCTTACCTAATGGGAATACACTTCAAGGTAAAAATTTATCATGATAGTCTTACACAATTTTTGGAACAAAGACTATCTTCAGAAGAGCATAAAAAAAGGGTCACAAAGATGTTGGGTTATGGCTTTGAAATAATTTACAAAAAAGGGAAGATAAATGTTGTTGCAGATTCACTCTCAAGAAACAATGAAGAGGTGGAACCATTTCTTTGTGATATTTCTATTATCCAACCAACTTGGATAACCGAAGAAAGGGATCAATGGAAGAAGGACGAAGAAATGTGGACATTGATTCAAAAGTTGCAACAAGATCCTAGTACATCTGATACATTTAGTTGGAAAAATTATTCCTTATGGTACAAAGATCATTTATATCTTTGTAAGAATTCCCAACTAAAACAAAATATTCTTTTGGAATTGCACACTTCTCCTTTAGGAGGATACTCTATTGTGAAGGAAAATCCCCTTTGCAGACAAAGGTGATCCCTCTAGCCTTAGGCTGGGTCTAGCAACAAGGAAACATGCTAGACTTTTGGAATCCTAGCTTATAAATGAAAGACGAACTAGGATAGATACCCTACCTTGGTCCAACGCTTTTGTCGTGACTTGCAGCAACGATCCTCCAATATTTTTCTTCACACATCACGATCTGTTAGTGATGATGTCCATGTATTTGCACAAATATCAAGTGAATGATGATAGCATACCTTCACTTACAACTATGCAATTGGTCAAGGAGAATAAAACATTTTTCATATAATTGAACACAAAATTTGAACCAAAAAACCAATCATGTATTAATGATAGAGAAAATAAATTTAAAACCTTAATGCCTTGACGTTGCAGGCCTTCTTCAACGGGTTTAGTTAGGCGTGTCTCAATCATTCGTTCGAGATCGGATTCGATGAGGCAATGGGCCTAAATTCTCTCTCAACAATGGATTCCTCTCTACCTTATTCTACACACTAGCTATAATAATGATTGTTCATCTAGCTGAATCAATGTGAGAAGGAAGAATATATAGGAGAGGAGGAGGTGGTTTGGGATCCCTCATAAGGTGGAGGAGAGGCCTATCCCTTTGGGGAGTTGCAAAATTCTAGGAAACAAGAAGCCAAAGGGAGGATTTCGAAGTTATCACTCTGCTCACGAAGTTGTTAAGCATGGAAACTTCATTTATATTTTAAAAAAGATTCCAAAAATAGCTTGGCATGGGTGCCCTTCTGAGACAGAGCGCCAATGGGCATGGGGCCCAGTGTTAATTTCTCCATGGGCGTGAGGCCTTAACTTCCTACCAGCACCGACCCAAAATTACATGTTTTTGAGGGTTTACTTGAGGAATGATCAACAGAGGATATGTTCTTGACATGCCAAGGGATTCAATGACACTTACGACAAAATATGACAGTACACAAATAGTCCTCCAATGTTTGGGATGGGGATTGCGGGGACGGAGAAAAAATACTATGTAACACACTTAGGATTTTTAAACACTTACCATAGGGTGAATAAAGAATTTTTTTGGGATGGCCTTAAATCTAATATTCAAAAGTTTGTGGCAGAATGTTTGGTTTTCCAAGAAATAAAGCTGATACAATTAAGAACCCGGGTCTTTTACAACCTTTATCCATTCGAATTCAACGTTGGGAGGAGATTTCAATGGATTTTATCACAAGTTTACCGAAGTCCGAAGCAAAGAGTTTCATCATTGTGGTAGTTGATAGACATACCAAGTATGCACACTTTTTTGCATTATCTCATCCATTTAAAGCAAGTACAGCTGCTACTGCATTTATGGAAACAATTTAAAAACTACATGGAAACCCAAAGATTATTGTAAGCGACAGAGATCCCATTTTTAGTAGAAATTTTTGGACGGAATTATTTTCTTGTTTGGGTACTCAACTAGCTCATAGCTCATATTATCATCCTAAATATGATGGTCAAACTAAGACAACGAATAAATTTTTGGAAGGATATCTTCATTGTTTTGTATCTGATAAACACACACAATGGGTCAAGTGGTTACCTCTTGCTGAATGGTGGCATAACACTTCCTTCCATACTGCAACAAGAATGACCCCATTTATGGCACTTTATGAATATCATCCATCATCCATAAAATCATCTTTAAGAGAAAATTCTAAGGTTCAAGCAGTGGAAGATCACATCGAGCATCAATAGGAAATTCTGCCCCTTTTAAAGGATACCATAAATTTGGCACAAAATCGAATGAAACAACAGGTAGATCAACATTGCAACGAGAGAAGTTCTGATATAGGATGCTAGGTATTTTTACGGCTACAACCATACAAAAAAATTTCCCTCA